>QEOT01002896.1:213401-234058 GCA_003123785.1 Pterocarya stenoptera
TATATATATATATATATCTATTTATACTCCCAGAATCATCTATTTAATTATTTTATATTTGATGTGTACTTGGATCTATTTATTGACGGAAGTATATATTGAGATAAAAGTACTCAAATAATTAAATTTATCTCTTCAAAAATCAACATAAAATTTACTATATATATTCACCTCTCTTGTGTTTTTTTTTTTTTTTTCCTCCAAATACCAGTAAGATGCAGGTCCCAGCCGCTAATTCCGGGCCGAAAACTGGATGAATTCAATCCTTGGGATAAATAAAGCAGGTATCTCATGACATGCATGTGTGTGTCTATAATTAACCAGTACTAGTACTCCACACATCTCTTCCTTGTTCCCCACTAACAGCTAGCTTTGGTCCCTGAGTGTACTAGGTAGCTAAAAACTCCTAAAAAATCCACAAGACCTTTCTTGTTCCCCACTAATAGCTTTGGTGATCCGGCCGCCCCGAGTATACTGAAAACTCCTAATTAAAAATCCACAAGACCAATACGCGGTTGCCAAAATATTATTGTAGAGAGTATATATATATATATAGATGAAAAATCAATATTTATGATGAGTTATTTGCGACGAGAATTAATTAACTCATCTTGATAAAAAGATAATCATTTTAATAGTAAATAACTCATTAAAAATAAAAAGAAAAAAGAGAGAGGAGGTTTTCTTGTTTTTGATAATTAATTAATACGTGCTTATGGTTGGGTCTATATATACCAATCATCTATATATGATTGATTCGATATGCATGGCTGGTCACTACTCTGATCAGCCACATATATATATAGCTAGCATGCATGAGTTTTTGTCTTAACTCTTTTACTTTTATAGATGTCACAACTTTTAGTATGTTTTTTTCTTAGATATCACTTTTTGTCTTCATTTATAGATTCTTTCATTTTTGAGATGCATGCATGTGTTAATTAATTATTGGCACGTCGACGTTATTGGCTTTTGAAATATATATATTTATATATATAAATATATATATGTATATATTTATAGACACACACATACAAAAACACACGCAGATAGCTAAAGTTTCAAGAATATCGATCAAATTTCACCTATATTTTTAGTTTTGTAAAAGTTGGCTAAAACATTTTTCAGCTAAAATATCTAACAAATATAATTGGTAGTACTGTAACACAACTAAATAATAGATTACATGGTTGTCCTCTTCTAATTTATATCCCAGAGATCTAAATAAATAATGAAGTGAAAAAAAAAAAATAGTAACGTAAACGAAAGATAGTTAATTCAATATAAAGTATTACAATAAGAGTAATGATTTCTACAGGTCCGAATTGACGAGCTTTGCGCAGGTCTTTGTAAAAAAGGGACCACAACTTGAAGAAGTGTAAAAAAAACTACTACTTTTTAGTGGGATCCATTTTTTTACAAAGAGCCTATGCGGGGCTTGCCTATTTGAGGCTTGTATATCATTACTTAGTGCTTAAACAGTAGTCTTAAGAGCTCTCTAATGTAAAAATTAGAATGTTTGAGTGTTATATATTAAAATATTTTTTAATAGCAAATTTGATAAAAACTACGTTTGAATCCTAAAATAAACTTCCAATGGATGAAAATACCCATACAATTTTTAGATAATTACAACTTTCAACTTTTAAAAATATGGTCATAATTTTAAAAAACCAAATGATCTTTTATTTCATTTCTACTTCAAAATCACTTTTTTAATTTGTTTCAGAACAAATGTAATATGTTTGAAAGTATTTTAAACATATGGTTACTAACCTTTTAATAATTAAACTTATTTTTTCAGTCAAATAGAACTTATTATTAAGTAATGAGTTATAAGTCTTAAAGGTATAAGTTAAATTTTTCACTGCAATCCCAAATATGTATATAATTTTTTTTTTAAATGCTTCTTAACACTTAAAAAAAACTAAAAGTCCACTTTTTTAAACAATACCAAACTGAAAGATAATGCTAAAAATTTAAAAACACATATGTACTAAACAGTAAATAGCTTTTCAATGATTGATTTTATAATAAAACTCTACGATTAAAAGCTCTACAATAAAAATCTCTATTTCCTAGCTAATACAATCATAAAGACACAAAATTTAGTTAGATTTGACTAAGTTTATATATATATATATATTATAATAAGTAGTGGAACTAGCTAGTCTATAGTTTAGAATTAATATCCTAGCTAATAACAACCACCTAAGGACAAAAAAAAAAGGTTTGAAAATGGATATTTTATTACTGATTTGCATATTAATGTAGCACGAGACATTATAAAGTACCGACATTGAATGAGAAATGATCGAAGATCACAAAATTAATTAACTCAGTGGGGGTGGACCCTTTTTAATTTGGCGGGTTGTGCATGTGCATGCATGTTATAAATTGCCACGAAATTGGTAATGAGCTCTTGGTCTTCGATCGGGTAACTCGTTTGAAGGTATATTGGCCAAGCTTATAACCCTAATTAATTCATTCCGCGTGATCAACGAATTAAGTATTTGAATCATGTCAAGCCCAAAAACCCCCTTCCTTAACCATTAAATAAAAAAATAAAACAAATAAAAAAATTAAAAAAAAAAACATTAAAAGGATGGTAAAAAGAAAGTAAGACTATCATTATTCTAATTTGTATATGATATATATATATATATATATTTATATATTCACTTAGTGGACGTAGTACTACTACTGGGTTTACGTTTGAAAATGATAGATTTTTGGTGAACAACATGCAGAGTACTACGTACTTCCAGCATGTTATAGTACTTGGGGGAAAGGAATAATTAAAGATTCCATGATTCCATTTCTTTCAACTTTTCCTAAAAGAACTCGAAGAAAAGAGAAGGGGTTCATATGATGGCTACTTGCATTATTAAGATTGTTGTGTTTTAGTTTGGTCTGACAAAGAGCATCCAATTAATTAGTTGAATATGTAAGTTGTTGGGACAAAAATTGATGTAATATAATATCTTTTTAACTATACTTTATACATCCAGAATCATCTATTTAATTATTTAAATATTTGACGTGTACTTGGATCTATTTAATTATAATAACTAGTCACTACAAGAAAATGTCATTTCTAGTAATTTTAAGATCGCCGCAAAAGAAATCACTGCAAATAGTCCTTAATTGTGATGTTTTCCATTTCGCTGTTGAATTCCAGCGCGAAGTTGGGAAATGTTGAGGGAGAATTCAATGTTCACTGTTTTAGGGAGACTTTTATACCTATTGTGATAGTTTTTGTTGTCGCAACAAATATGTTTACTGTAGCGGAATTTTCTTTCCGTCAAATAGGGCCACAAAATATATTTTTTGCAGTAAACATTCTCGTCACAAAAGTCACTTTTGTCGCTGCAAAAGAGATTGGCGACTAAGTTTTTTGTTTGAATGGAGAATAACAAGTACAACCTTTATTTGCGGCCAATTAATGCTTATTTTTGAAGAGACAAATGCGCCGAAAATAGTCTTTTACAAAATTAAAAAACAGCATGCATACCACCGAGCCCTAAAACAAAACTTATTTTCCTAGAGCTAGCCCCACCCCACCCTCCCCTCCCCAACCCGGGCTCTTCCCTTTGCATCCAAGAGCCACCGTGAACGGCGATGAAACAAGACTATTTCTGGTGTCGCCAACTCGCTCGCTCTCTCGCTCTCTCTCTCTCTCTCTCTCTATTTGTGTCTACTTTCGGCGAAATAATAGACGTGCTACCGCCAACATGCACAACCAACTGAGACGTCTCTCCCGTGCCTCCAAGTAGGCCCCACACTTTCCCTCTGATTTTTCACTATTTGGGAAGACCCATTTTCTGTTTCAGTGTTTGGACTTGTTCAAGCATATTCCAATTTGCAAAATTTTTAGCTTTCCTTGTTCTGGGTAGATTAGTTTAGTGCCTTATTTAAATGGGATTTCAATTTCTTCCATTGTTCCGTGATTGTGAAGTTACTTTTGAGTTTTGAGCATGAGGGTAGCTTTTATATAGTTGCTGAAATTATCATGTTTCTCATACCTCGTTTATGATCCCAATGTGTTTGTGCGAGTGAAATCGGATTGTGGGTAATATCTTAATTTTAGGCTTTGAATGGGTTGTGTTTGGTGATGTTTCGGTATTTGTATTGTTGAGGTGAAATATCATGAGATGTTGTGAGGTGCTATTGCAAGAGTTAAGAGGTGTTGTTGCACTGTTTGAATGGGTTGGGTTTCTCCATTATTACAGCTCTGGTATTTTTTTAGTATTACCTATATAAAAACATGGTCAACATCTTAATTCCTCTAGGAGTCTAACTCTATCTTTCTCTCTCTTTCTGCATCTTAAGTATTATATTTGCACTGAGTTTGGAAATGGTGTGTATAAATTGGACCGAGTTTGGTGTATGAATTGGATTGTAAGAACTAGACAGTTTTGTACTAGCTTAGCATGCTTATCATGGTTGCTGAAACATAAATTAGTTTGGAAATGTTGCTGAATGAACTGCTCTGTATAGATGTTTTATTTTTATGAACTGTTTTGCTGAAGATGGTGGAAACTGGTATAGACTTGAAAATATCATATTTTGGTTGTCATATTTTTTTCAAATCATGTCTTTATATTTGTTTTGGTTGTTAATTATTCCTTTTTCACTTGTTTAGTTGATTGCTAGTTAGATCTGTTCTTTGAGAGAATGGTTTTGTTACTGCATTTTGAAATATTAGGGTATTATTACTCTGTTTTCAACGCAACTCTCATTCCTAGTATTATTACTGCATACAATATTTATTCTCTTATTGTTGCGTGCCATAACAATGCTCTAAGAGTAGTTGGTTGTTGGTGAAAATGGTTCGGATTATATTGGGTAAGTTCCTCTTCTTGGTTTTCTCATCCCATAGTGTAAATTATGGTTCTTAAGAAAACTAGATTATTGTTGTTTTACGTTAAGATGGTATTTGTTTACATTAATGGTCTTATTCTTAGGTATGTCTGCACATGTGAATGGGTTGTTTTACTTCTCTGAATCCACTGTTATTTGCATATTTTCATGATGTGGCTGGACTTTGTGACCTACATACTAGGGGTGTACAGGAACCAAGTAAACCGGCCGGAAACTAATCAGATAGGCTGCCGGAGCACGGAACCGGTGGAAACTGGCAGGGAACTGGTCGGCCGACGGTGGAAAATAAGAAGAACCGATCTCTATCTGTTTGGTCGCGGTTTGATCCAATGAAAAATCGTTGAACTGGCCGGTTCTATCCCTTTTTTTTTTTTTTCATTTTATACCTGTATAAAAACGACGCCGTTTCACTCATTTAAGTGGAACGACGTCATTTTGGACTCCACAGTTGAAAAAAATAAAAGAAAACGGCGTCGTTTGGTCTCAACCAGAGACCAAATGGCACTATTTCTTGATTAGGTTAAGATCCCCCCCTCTTTCTCCCTCTCATTCTCGAATCTCATCTCTTATAGTTATGCTGTTCTCTCTCTTTCTCTCCCTCTCTCACTCCATCTCAGATTCTCTCATCTCCCTCAGTCTCAGCGCTTTCTCGCTCTCTCTCTCTCTCTCTCTCTCTCTCTCTCTCTCTCTCTCTCTCTCTCTCTCTCAGAGGCTTTTTGATGACATCGATCCATTGTCAGTTTCATTGGGTTCTTCTCTTCTCAACGCCATCCATTTGCGTTATTTCATGATTCATCCATTTGCACCGTTTCAAGTGTTTGAGTCTTTGAAATTTGTTGTGATATTTCATATTTTTGGTGAATCTGTGATGGGCGTTCGAGTGTTTGTAAGTTTGTTTGTGCCACCGATGACGCCGGCAAACCGCCCAGAGTTGCACCGAGACCGATATAGACGATTTTCTCCCCTTTCACCTGCTGGTTTCGGTCGAGATTCACACCATTTCCAGATATCGGTATTTTTTCAGTTTTGAACTGAAACCAAATCCGAACCTTCAGTTTTCACCCCTACTACTTACATCACCACGGTTATCTGTCCTTAGTTGGTCTTTGATCATTAGTTGATAAAAATATACATAGAAATTAATTGGAGAAGGAATCTTAGATGCTAAATGATGTGCATGCTTTTAATATACTATTGTCCAGCTAAAGCCCTCAATGGGATGGTGAGAATAATTCCAGTTTATGAATTCTATTTATATTTATGGTCCTATGGATATATATAATATATATATATGTATATATATTTTGATCACTTGCATACTTTCTATTTATGATCCCTCATACTTTCTTTTGTAGCATGGTTTGCTATACAATGTATCAAATGGGGTGAATCCTATACTTTTATATTGCTTGAAATGTATCAAGTGGTCAATACCAACACCCTTCTTGTATTACAGATTTGCTATAAAATATTTCCTGTTATTACATTGTTTTCTTTTTTGTTTTTGATATATCCTTTCTGTCCGTATAGTTCTCCAGTTGTTGATGAAGCCCAAACTCCCTTTGTAAACTTGATAAACAATAGTTCGAACAAAGATTGGCATTTGAGTTATGGAAACAAGTCAAAAAGTGTGTTTAACAGAGAAGTATGCTTAAAAGGTCCTTTTCAAGATGATTTTTCCCATTAAACTGATAAGCAAGCAAACATTCACTTGTTTTGTGTAAGTACTTTATCCTTAAAGGCTAAAGTCTTTATTACTGGCTATAGTTGCTATATGTCACCATAACATGCAATGTAGGGCAAGTTCTCAAAGAAGTAAGATGTTTGCAGATTTAGTAGGATATATGAGTAGTTTGAATCTCATATGTATCTTTTTGCACTACAACACAATTTGCCTTTTGTGATAGAGAAAACCATCACCAAAAATCAAAGAAACGTCACTAAAGACATTTGGTGACAGTTTGAAACCGTTACCATGACTGTCACCTAATGTGCATCACAGAATACATTTAGTGACACTTTATTGTTGAACTGTCACTAAGAATATTTTTAGTGATGGTTGGAGTTGTTCCGTTCAGAGTGACGTTCAAACGTTACAGTTTTTTGTGACGGTTGAAAACTGTCACAGAAAGTAACGTTCGGATGTAAATTTTTATGTTTGAATGCCAACCAGAGCAATTTACGTTCAAACACCAACCCAAGCAATTTACGTTCGAATCTCAGAAGTTGACGTTCGTTGATTGATTATAGTTCGAATGTATAATATGACATATATACGTCCGAACGCATTAAATGTTCAATTTTTGTTCGAACGTTATGGGAACACCGTCCGAACGTAATGAGGATAACGTTTGGATGTGTGTTCGAATGTTTAAGAAGAAGTGTTCGAACGAACATGGTACGTTCGAAGGTTTCATCGAACATTAATCGTCAAATCTATATTTACGTTCGAACGTTTGTTCGAATGTGAAATTTTGTTGGAACATTTTTTTTTTTTAAATTCGAACGTACAGATCAGAAATACACTAATTTCATAAAATTAAGAAATTAAGAAACATACTAATTGTATCATATTACACACCATAAATATTCTACAACTAACAATGTCTTAAAAAGTTCTAAAATTAGATAATAAAAGTTATATACATGAATTAAATTGAGAGAATTTATTTCTTCTTTCCTCGCCCACCCCCCATCACCTCCCATTGCACTTGATGTTGGACTTCACTGCATATTTTTTCTTCCTGATCTCTCTGTTGGTCCTGCAAACATGTCTCTAAATGAGATTGTCGCTCTAAGAGGGACTCCAACTCTTGCTGCCTCGACCTCATATACTCATTCTCGCTTCATTCGGCTTCCAAATTTTTTGTAAAATTATTAATTTGTGAAATCGAAGAAAATGAGGAGGATGAACTAGATTGCTTGAAAGATTGTCCCAAACCTCTTGTCATACTAGAGTTGGGCGCGAGCACTTACATGAATATGTCTATGTCACTTGGAGAGGATTCCCCAGAAGCTGACTGTATCTCCATCATCTTTTCTTGCCATGTCAAAGAAAACACATAATAAGTAACGTATTAAAAAAATAAAAAATAAAAAATAAAAAATAAATTTTTCACATGTTGCATAATTTATTTAAGAAAAATAACAACGCCTACATAATTATCTGCAGCGACAGGATCCATCCACTCACTACTCTCATTAGTGTGAGCAGCAGTATAGACATGAATGAAGGAAAAGTTTTCTGGATCATCACATTTCTAACAAAGCCACATTAGCAATTTTAACAAGATAATATTAGTACTTAAATAAAAATAAATAAATAAATTCTATAATATTATTAATTACCATTTTATCAGCAAGACGGTGGAATGATCTTGAACCAGCATGATGGTGGACAGTCAAAGCGGATCTATTATTAGCATTCGTAGAACTTAAATGCTACAAAATTAATTAAGAATGTTAATTGTACTATATATACATAAAATATATAGCCTAAATATATATGTAAATAATCATTAGATATTATTAATCTAGAATACCTGATAATCTGAAGTTGCGAAAAGATCACAACACTTTCTCCAATCATCTAACTTCATCTGCTGGAAAGGGGATTGCGCAGCCTCATCAACCGTCTCAAACTTCTTGAAGTGGTCATAACATCGTCCCTTGTGACGTCAGAATACTGTAGCCATCAACCCATTCACAATTCTCAAATCCTTGCTACGGCTAAAATTGAGGTCGAATTCATCCTAATAGTGAATTACATCAAAAATATAATATACTAATTTAGTATACAAAAAATATACTCTCAACATAAACTCACCAGCACACAGTTTCGAATGTACTCCTTAATCTCGAACGATATATCTCGTCATGATCGCACATAAAATGGAGCATAAGCTAGGACGACTGTACCAATATAGGAGGAAAGCGCTACTGCACTATCATCCACGCCTCCAGTGGAATTATCAGGAATGTTGACCTTGAATTTTCCATGCCTTCAACATTTCTCAAGAGAAATGCCACGTGTATAACTACGACTGCGGCGAGCGGATGCATCAATTATTAGATATAATATAATTATATTTATATAGTTATTGAGATAAAAGTATTGATATATAATTAACTATGTTATTATTTTCTTACTGGTAGATGTCGATTGATTGTCGTTCTCTTGCTTCTGCACTTGATCTTCAGGACGGAAACACTCGGGTGGGGAGTCCTCAAAAGGTTCGGGACTTGGACTAGGCGGAAGGGGCAAATTTCTTCGTTGTCATTTTGCCGGCATCCTTGAGGCATGATTAATATGATAAAGAAAATTGATTAGAAAAAATTATTGAAAAGTTAAATATTTTATAGTCATCTATATGAATAAAATATTTAGTACTTTTATTCTTCATCTTTGGATGTATTTTCCATGCTTATTTCAAAATCTCCCTCAATAGCATCTTTGTCATCGTCATCAACCTCTTCTTCGTCCTCCTTATCCACTTCCTCCCCGGATTCTTCTTCATCTTCTTCTTCTTCTTCTTCTTCTGACTTTTCTCCTTCTTCTTCTTCACTTACTTGAATTGAATGATCATTTAATACGGACGGGTCGAGAAGAACGGGTGGGACGTCATCTCTACACAAGGGGAGTAACTCGAGTGCACCGAGGTCAATAAACAAGTTAATACCCTCTCCATCTTCTTTGTAGGCCTTTACTATCGGAGTGTCATCTTCATCTTCACTATTCTCGTAATCAGCACTCATTCCTACTTCATATATATTTCGAGGGACAAATTTCTATACTACTCGCCAAGTTATCTCTCCACTATCTTCATCAACGCTTTTTATTGGATCAATCAAGTAATAGACTTGGGTAGCTTGACAAGCCAATACGAATGGATCATCTTTGTACCATTTAGATGCCGTATTGACACTCGTAAAGTTATTATCCCTATGTATCGACACCCGACCACCGCCTAGGTCCCACCAATCACACTTAAAGACATATGTTATAGACCCACCCAGATATTTCAATCCAATAATATCACGTATGACACCATAATAGTCAATATCGTCTGTTCCATGACTTCCTTCAACCAACACACCACAGTTTTGAGTCTTTCTATTATGTTCATGGTCCAGAATATAGAATCTATAACCTTGAACCGTGCATGCAGTGTATCGAAGTGATCTATTAGAGGGACCACGGGCCAATGCATACAATTCAGAAGAAACGGATCCGGGATCATGAGCACGTTGTTCCAAAATCTATCAATTTCAATAATATATACGTATTAAAAGTAACTTAGAATTAAAACATTATAAATCAAATAATCACAAAGTAGCATTAGTTCATACACGTTGTTCAAACCATCCGAAAAATTCTTCCTCGTGTCTTGCCTCTATATTCTCTACGCATTCCATCCTAAGTTTATCCAAGTAATCACTGTATATATATGCAAAACAAAATAATATTTTGAGCACAAAAGTTATAATTAAACGACATTTGACTATAATTTCTCAAAGCATGCAACAAAATACCTGAGATAGCAATCAATCTCTCGGCAATTATTTAACATGTACCAACGAACTTTACCCAACTCTCCATCAATTAAATCGTAACCCGTTTGTTCACCAAAAGGTTGTACATTCTGGGAAAACAATAGTAGCTCACGAGGAGGCGGAGCCTCAAGATCAGCATTTCGCTCTTGACGATTAAATCTTGTCTCAACACCATGAAAATATAGAGAGCAAAACGTTAACCATTCATCGTGTATATATGCCTCTGCTATTGAACCCTCACCTCTAGCTTTATTCCCAACAGTGCGCTTTAAATGACCCAAATGTCTTTCAACTAGATACATCCAACGGAACGGCACCAATCCACAAAATAATGCCTCCCGGGGTAAGTGTATTGCTAAATGTGTGACGCCCCGACTCCCACGTACAAAAAGCCTCGGGAATCATGACGTCAGGATGATGACAACACGGGTCATCCATCCCAACGATACGTGCTCAAGTGTGTGCAACGTACCACCAGAGCACCAAAGAGTCGCAACGGATAGTAATAATTAAGTCACTAAATACCAGAATTTTATATACAAAATAACCAAAATACAAGTATACTTAAAGTTATACAGTCATCCAAGAAAATATATTAAAACCGAATACATACGCATGGGAAACAAATCCCATAACCAAAATAGCAGCAACCACATGCCACTTAACCACGGAGCCGATCTCTAAGGCTCGTCGTCTTCGTCCTCATCTCCAGCAAAATCTACAGTACCATAAAATGGTACTGCAGGTAAGTAATAATCCAAACGATCTCCAAGATTAAAATACATTTAATGCAACCAACATGCATGCATATGATGATATATGCACCAAACCCAAAAATATCATTTTTCCCAAAAACGATTTACACGAAAATATTTTATTGGACACTGTAGGCGGGAATCACAGGCGGGACTCTACCACCATCCCTACTTACCACCATCCCTACCGCGTGTACCGTAGGCGGGAATCGCAAGCGGGACAACACCACCATTCCTACTTACCACCATCCCTACGCGTACACCGTAGGCGGGAATCGCAGGCGGGACTATACCACTGTCCCTGCTTACTACCATCCCTACAGTTCCTTTCCACACAACACAAAAAAACCCAATAGAGCACTGTAGGCGGGAATCACAGGCGGGACAACACCACCATCCCTGCTTACCACCATCCCTACAGTCTCCTTTCTTTTTTTTTCCCACAACTGACAACCCAGTTTTCAATAAACACAAATGTGATTATGCATGCACATGCAATGCACTAATCCAACCATAAATTCTACCAATCAATCCAGCAATAAATTCCAACAACCAAACCAGATCACAACACAACCAATCACAGACATAATAAACCAGTCAGTGCAAAAATATATTAAAACCTTAAAGATGTTCGGAAAAATACTTACAGCGCTTTAATATATTTTTCGGAGGATCACGAGAGAGCTGGAAGTGCCAAAACAGCAACACCACAGTGTAAAAACACTGTGGCCGAAAACACAGTGAACCCAAAAATTATACGGGGCCAAACGAAGACTTGGGAATGGTAGGGTAGGGCCTATGGAAGGTGGGGAAGCTATTGGTGTCGAAGGTTGGCCGTGGGTGGCGGCCGAAACGGCCGTAGAAGGCCGGATAGTCAAAAACGGTTGTGAGCTCGGCTGGGCTTCACCGGCGACAGATCGGGGCCGAAACTGGGTGGGTTAGGACGGCAAGGTGCCGGTGAAGAAGTGGTGAAGAAATGGTGGCCGGAGGTGGAGCGACGGAGGCGGAATGGGTGAAGGAGTGCCGCGGCTTCGCACGGCTCTCGGAGGCAAACGGTGGCAAGGAGTGGCCTGAAATTTGGCGGGCTAGGTCGCCGGCGGCTTGGGAGTCCGGTGGCACCGGCGGTGTCAGCCATGGACGGCCGACGGCGGCGCTGGGGCTGAGAAACCGAAACACGGGGGAGGAGAGGAGAGAGAGAGAGAGAGGGGGGGGTCGGGCTGCGTGGGCTGGGGGAGAGAAAAACCGGAGAGAAAAAGAAGAAAAAGAAAAAAAAGGAAAAAAGAAAAAGAGGAGGAAGAAAAAGGAGATCCAGCCTTTTCAACTTGGGTTTCGAAAGTGATCCAACGAAAAAGGTTTTAAAGCCACTAGATAAATAAAATAATTCAAACTCAATGAAATACTCGATTAAAATAATAAAAATATTAAAATCCCAAAAACAAGCGAATATAAATTAAAGATCAATTTAAAATGTAAAACAATAAATAATATTAAGAAAATCCATTAAAATGATTTTCACAACTTAAAATATTATAAAATAATATTTCAAAACTCCTTAAATTTTTAAAATAAGAGAATGAATTTTTAAAATAAATTAAAATAATCCTTCTTTGAAAAGCACTAAAATACGGGGTGTTACAAAATGGGCCATGACATCAAAAAATGATGGTGGAAAAATCTGCTTAAATTTACAGAATATAGTAGCAATGTCTTCTTCCATCTTCTACAACATATCTCGATTTACTACCCGAGCACACAAATCTTTAAAAAACATACATAGTTCAGTAATGACGACACGTACATTAGATGTCAACTTCCCACGAATTCCCATCGGTAAGAACTTCTGCAAAAGAACGTGATAGTCATGACTTTTCAATCCACTAATTTTCCAGTCAACAGGACTCATGCATCTACCGATATTTGAGGCATAACCATCTGGTAACTTCACACCTTGCAACCATTTGCATAAATCCATCCTCTCCTCCCTTGTCATCGTAAAACATGCATGCGGCATGATCACCCTATTGTCNTGACTCATGCATCTACCGATATTTAAGGCATAACCATCTGGTAACTTCACACCTTGCAACCATTTGCATAAATCCATCCTCTCCTCCCTTGTCATCGTAAAACATGCATGCGGCATGATCACCCTATTGTCGTCCATTGGCAAATGTAGATTATGTTTAATTCCCATTCTCTCAAGATCTTTTCTTGTCTTAATCGTGTCCTTTGTCTTTTTATTAATGCTCATGAATGTACCCAATATATTATCACATATATTCTTCTCTATGTGCATTACATCCAAACTATGTCGCAACATGCAGGACGACCAATATGGTAAGTCAAAAAAAATACTACGCTTTGTCCAATTCAATTATGTTTCGCCTCTTTTTCTCTTATTCTTACCCCGGCCTTTGCCAAAATTGTTCGCTCTAACATGTACCAGTTGTTCCACTATCTCTTCTTCAGACAATTCATTTGGTGCAATTATGTCCTCTACTCTCCCATCAAACTTAGCACATTCGCTTCTCCATGCATGATTTGGTGGTAGATAACATCGATGACCCATGAAGCACAACTTCTAAGAATATGTTAACCGCTCACTAGCAGTTTCTTTATAACACATCGGACACGCTAACTTCCCTTTAATACTCCAACCGGAAAGATTTCCATATGCTGGAAAGTCATTTATGGTCCACAATACTGTAGCATGCATCTGAAAAGTTGTCGACGTGGATGCATCATACATTCTGACGCCTGTTTCCCATAACTCTTTCAACTCTTCAATCAACGGCTGCATGATTATATCAATGTCATTCCTAGGTGATCTCGGGCCTGGAATAAGTAACGTTAACAAAAAGTTCGGTGTCTTCATGCATCTCCATGGTGAAAGATTGTACGGAATCAACACTACGGGCCAAATACTATAACTTGTACTCATATTTCCAAAATGGTTGAATCCATCGGTAGTGAGTCCTAGACGCACGTTCTGAGCTTCTATCCCAAACTCTGGGTATTGAGCCTCGAAAGATTGCCATACAAGTGAGTCAGCTGGGTGCCTCATGTATGCGTCATTCTTAACTCTTTTCTCCTCATGCCACCTGATATCAACAACTATTTTTTTACACATATATAGTCTTTGCAACCTAGGTCTCAAGAGAAAATATCGCAACACTTTAATTAGCACATTTTTCTTAACCTTCCACCTCGACTCTCGGCATACAGGACATGCTTGTTTCCCCTCGTTCTTATTCCAGAACAAAACACAATCATTCTTGCATGCATGTATTGACTTGTACTCAAACCCTAATTCCTTTCTCAACTGTTTCGCTTCATAAAAGTTCTTTGGCAATGCAGAGCTATCGGGAATCACCTCGTTAAATAAGTCTAATACCATGTTTATTGCTTTCGTCGACATCCCACACAATGACTTAATGTGAAGCAACTGCACAATAAACGACATTTTGGAATGTTTTGTACAGCCTGGATAAAGCTCGTGCTTTGCATCTTCCCACATTGCAGCAAAGTTTTTAGAATCACTCCCTCGACCACTTGAGTCATTGTCGTCTACGTCATCCATAAACATCCCAGCTCCAATGTCACCCAATATCTCTTCCATCTCATCCCGCTCATAATCATCATCCATATCTCGCAAATAATTCGAATGATCGAAGAATGCATCCGCTGACTGTGCATACGGCCCACCATGCAATACCCATCGGGTATTCCCCAGATCCATACCGTTCACAAATATATGACTTTCAACTTCAACCAATCTTATCGCACACAAATTTTTACACCCTCGACATGGACACTTAATCCAACCACGACTATCAGCAGAGCCTCAAGCAAAATCAATGAAGGTTCTTACTCCAAACGCATAGGCTGCGTAATCCGTTCCAAGTCTATCGCCTAGACGCATCCAACTTTTGTCCATTTCTAAAAAGTTCTATCTATTAGAACACTTAATGTACATTAAAAATCCACATGCATGTAATGCTCCTATTACTACTGCTAATTTTTATAAGGTAGTTGGTCCTATCCCATTCGAGATTATATTATCCATATTGCACATATTCTGTCACTCTACTACTGTCCATGTCAGTAGAAATTTCGGCAGCACCTTCCCATAGTTATTCAAGTATACAAGTTCATTAAGAGGGATTGTGACCCTACGAACAATATACCCGAAGAACAGTAGAGGAAGACACCGAAACTTCATACTAAACAAAATAGTAGGAGTAACAAGAATGTGCAATACAGATGATATAATCACAAACTGTCCACACTGGATAGTTCAGGAATTAGTGCACATGACCTAATGTACACTAATTCCTGAACAGGTCTAAGGTTATTTATGCAATGTCAGACATATTCATTCAAAAACCACATGAATCTTATATAAGGAAAAAAATGTTAGAATTAGTAATATTAAAAACATTCGGAAGTCTTATATTGTTGAACTAGATAGAGATGAAATAATATGTTGGTATACCTACCGACATACGTACACAATGAGGGGGAATGATCTTGAAGAAATGTCTAAACTTTAGTCTAATTACTTAACTGTTACAAACTTTCTAGCCTTTACAACTCTCAAGGCCAGAGAGATTTTGAGAGTCAAGCAATTTGATAGACATTTATTCGAAATCATTCTCCCTCGTTTTATAGTTTTTACGAGTTATTATACTTAATTTTATCCTTCTAAGTTGTTATGGCCCACAATATTATAACTAATTCATATTTATTTATTTGTTAAGTTACTATTATAGTATTTATTTATTATACTCTAAGTTGTAATTTTGATAATATTATAACTAGTTGATACTTATTTATTTATTAAGTTAAAAATTTTGTATTTATTTATTATACTTAGTGTTATCCCTCTAAGTTGTTATCAGTCCAAGATTATAACTAGTTGATATTTATTTATTTATTAAGTTGAAAATTTTGTATTTATTTATTATACTTAATGTTATCCCACTAAGTTGTTATAAGTCCAATATTATAACTAATTGATACTTATTTATTTATTATATAAAAAAATTTGTATTTATTTATTACACTTAGTGTTATCCCTCTAAGTTGTTATAATTCTAATATTATAATTAGTTGATACTTATTTATTTATTAAGTTGAAAATTTTGTATTTATTTATTATATTTAGTGTTATCCCTCTAAGTTCAACAAATAAAATCTCAACATAACAAAATATTTCTAAACATATTCATTCATCAATAAACAATGTTCACAACATTTAAAATCCTCACAATATTCCAACAACAATATTCATAAACATTTCACAATATTATTTCCACAACAATATTATTTCCACATTTTCAACAACACAATAATTTCCACAATAAAATTATCTAAACCTCACAATATTCCAACAACAATATTCATAAACATTTGTATTCATCAATAAACACAATAAACTCACAAAATATAATTATAATTATACTTAATAAACATATAATCACATGCATCTAATATCCATATCCCTTTACGTATCTAAACCTCACAATATTCCAACAATAATATATTATACATATTAATTCACCAATAAACACCATAAACTCAAAAAAAATTCACAAAATATCATATATAATAATATATGATATTTTTAATTTATATCATAATATTTTCACAATATTACCACAAGTCCAATTCATAAACCTTAATCACAACATTTAAAATTCAAGACACAACAATATTCATAAACAATATTGTACTTAATAAACAATAATCAAAACAAAATTATCTAAACCTCACAATATTCCCACAACAATATATTATACATATTAATTCATCAACAAGCACCATAAACTCACAATATATTCACAAAATTCATAAACAATAATATATGATATTTCTAATCTATAACATAATATTTTCACAATATTATCACAATTTCACAATATTCTCATCACAAAATTCATAAACATATATAACTAAAGTTTAGAAATGTACTTAGCACTTTTTAATATTCTCTTACAAATTATAAGTTTTCAAGTTGTCAAAATGACCAATCCTTGGAAAAAAAAAAAAAAAGCAATACTAACTTGTTAGAGACATATACATATTTATAAAAATAAAAAAATAAAAAAAAAACACAAGAGAAATATTTGAAAATTCAAAATAATGGAAGAAATAGTTTTTCCTTACCAAAATACTACTTCCAAAATCTTCACCCTCAATAATCACCCTCTCTCACTCTATTCCTCTCTCACTCTCACTCTCACTCTAACCCTATCTCACTCAAACCCTCTCTCAACAATCTCTCCTCTCTATTTCGCGCATGGGGAAGCAGCTTCCCTCTCATGCGTGACTTCATGCAAAAAACACTTCATTCGAATTAACGTTCAAACGATTCATTTAAACGTCTGAACGTTACTTCCTTCTGGTTAAATTTTCAATATTTTAGTTCGAACGTTTATTATTAACATTCGAACGAAAAAGCTCACCACAGAAAACGATAATCAAGCGGAAAAATTCCCACAAACAATTTATTAACGTTCGAACGTATATGTTATAACGTCTGAACGATAAAATTGAGAGGAAAATTTTCCCCCAACAAATTTACAGGTCGAACGTAATAAATTAACGTTAGAACGTTAAAAATTCACAAAATTAAGTTTTTTTTTTTTTTGTTTTTTTTTTAATGGAAATAGAGATCAATTCATTAATGAATCTTGAAGTTACATCTGTGACTTATCAATACAGGAAAAACCCAAACTACAAGTCAACCCAGACTACAATTAAAACATATAAATAGTTACTATTATATATTAATGTTATATAATATATTATAGCTACTATATAGTCTATTTAGAACACATAAATAGTTACTATTATATATTAATGTTATATAATATAATATAGCTACTATATAGTATATTTACAAAAGATAAATAGTTACTATTATATATTAATGTTATAATATATTATAGTTACTATATAGTCTATTTAGAACACATTAATAGTTACTATTATATATTAATGTTATATAATATATTATAGTTACTATATAGTCTATTTAGAACACATTAATAGTTACTATTATATATTAATGTTATATAATATATTATAGCTACTCTATAGTCTATTTAGAACACATAAATAGTTACTATTATATATTAATATTATATATTATAATATAGTTACTATATAGTATATTTAAAACATATAAATAGTTACTATTATATATTATAAATATATAACATAATATAGTTACTATATAGTCTAAAACATTCATACAGTTACTATTGTCCAATTATAGTTTAGTTATAGAATATATTATAGTTATATTAATGTTATATAATATATTATACTTACAATATAGTTATATCATTAAACAAAAATCATTAATAAAAGTTTAAAATTAGATTTATACTAAAATGGAACGTTACTAGAAAATATATATGGAACGTTATATTTAGTAACGTTCCAACATATTTGAAACGTTGGAACGTTATAAATATGACATTCGAATGTTATCTATATATAAATCCAAAACCAAATGCCCAAAACTCATTTCTCCGTTTTCTTCCGTTTCGACGCTGCCACTGTTCTGTCGCCGCCGCCGTCAAACTCTGCCACATTCGCCACTAAAAGTTATGCATCTCTATTTTATTTAAAAGTATATATTTTATTGATCGATTTAGGATTAATTTGTATTAAAACCGAAATCCATGGTAGCCGGATTTTCAACTCGATTTTTCGGCCACCACGGGTTACTATTGGCCAAAAGGTCACTGTAGAAATGTTCATTGAAGTGTATACTTCATTTTTACGGTGACCTTTTGGCATTTAGCCTAGTAGAAATAAGATTTGGAGCTTTCGAGAATGTCAGCCATTCTGTCTCATAATGTTTGAACGTTACACCAATACGTTTGAACGTATGTCATTTCAATTTCCTAACGGTTGGCCTTTCATGTCCGGACGTATATTTTATACGTCCGGACGTTACTACATTTACGTTCGATAGTATAATTTAACATTCAAACGTAGGTTTTTTTATTTTTTATTTTTATATTTTTAACAATTTTGCATCCAAACGTATATTTATAACATTCGAATGTATAAAAATTAAATTTTTGATACGTTTTATGTTTGGACGTTTAGTTAAACGTATGAACGTTATATCTTTACGTTCGAACGTTAGTAATATACGTCTGAGCGTTTCATCATAACATTCAGATGTATATTTTCTATGTTCGAACATTAATGCAAATCAGTTTAATATTAAGACAAATATGTATCAATAATACAATTAATTTTGTTTCATTTTCTATTTTTAGGAGATAGCTCATCCTTTGCATTCCAGGAAACGAGGGAGGGAAGGAGCCAGTCAAGACACTGCTCGGATCGAGTCTCGTACTGTTATAGTCGAGTGAGAGGTCCTGATCAACGAGTTCAACGAGCTCAGTTGGGAGTATACCAACCTGAGAGATGTCTTCCTTAGTAGAGGCTGGGAAAATATCTGCACATTGAGGGGTAAGGCATATCCCTCTATGGTTCAAGAGTTATACATGGAGAAGTGCTCCATGCCTCAAGATGCATCCTCTCACACTGTGACTATACGTAGTGTGACATTTGAGTTTTCAGCCAATGTCATCGCTGACCACCTCGGGATTCGTGGAGGAGTTCAGACATCGACTGAGGCAGATGTAGGCACTTCTGCATCATCTACTGGCCCACTTGATGCATCATCAGCCAGAGATGCAGACTAGTCAGAGGCCGAGGGTACTGACCCTTCGGCTATGGATGATGACTGAGACGAGAATTTCTACATCCTCACCGGGAGAGACCGCATGCAGCTCGAGAGGCCGAACTCCTTCCGCCAAAATCATTTGCTACCGTTTTTCCGCATGTTGCATCTTATAGTTGCAACAAACGTGGATCTTGTGGCACATAAGACCACATTTAGTCGGACTCAGGCACAGTTTTTTATACGGGTGACACGTGGAGATGCCATAGATTTGCCCCTGCTCATTTTTTACAGGATTCGTTACGAGGCAAGCATCGTCTCCACGGACAACCTCCCATACAATGTCCTGCTCAGCCGGCTACTATTTGCTCGGGGAGTGCCAACCCAGCCTTTAGAGCTGGCCAAAGATCACATGAGCGCCATTGACATGACCACTCAACGACGTAGCATTGGACAGGCGAGGGGATGTCGGCCACCCCTGTAGCGGATCTAGTTCCTTCGACGCAGTCCCAACCCAATGTGGGGAGTAGTGGTCAGCAGCCGACAAGTACATCTGCGGGAGATGTGCAGCCTACTTGGGTTAATGCAGTGATCTCGAAGTTGACTGCGCATATCGATTGTAAGATCGATGAACGGCTCGGGCCTCTAGAGGTGATTGAGCTGCATAATTGCATATTTTATCTATTTAAAACCAATAATTTTTAATTGTTTTATTATTTTATCATTGGTTTTAGATGGATAAATTGATTAAG
>QEOT01002898.1:0-26828 GCA_003123785.1 Pterocarya stenoptera
GGAAAATTAGTGATTGAAAAGTCATGACTGTCACGTATTTTTGCAGAAGTTATTACTGATAGGAATTTGTAGAAAGTTGACATCTAATGTATGTGTCTCTATAACTGAATACTGCATGTTTTTTAAAGATTTGTGCGCTCGGGTAATAAATCGAGATATGTTGTAAAAGATGGAAGAAGACATTGCTACTATATTCTGTAAATTCGAGCAAATATTTCCACCATCATTTTTTGATGTCATGGTTCATTTAGTAATACATTTACCTCGGGATGTATTGTTGGGTGGACCGGTGTAATTCCGTTGGATGTATCCAGTTGAAAGATATTTGGGTCGATTGAAGTGCATTGTTGGGAATAAACCAGAGTTGAGGGTTCAATAGCAGATGCCTATATACACGATGAATGGTTAACGTTTTGCTCTCTATATCTTCGTGGTGTTTAGACACGATTTAATGAAGAGTGAAATGCTGATCTTGCTGCTCTGCCTCCTTGTGAGCTATTAGTATTTTTCCAGAATGTATGACCCTTGGGTGTACAAACAGGTTACGATTTAATTGATAGAGAGTTGGATAAAGCTTGATGGTATGTGCTAAATAATTGCCGGGAGATTGATGACTAGCTCAGGTATGTCGTTGCATGCTTCGAATAATTCTAGTTAAAAAAGTTTAACTATAATTTTTGTGCTCAAAATAATATTCTTTTGCACTTATAAACAGTGAGCACATGGACAAACTTAAGACGAAAGGCATAGAGAATATAGAGGCAAGACATGAGGAAGAATTTCCCAAATGGTTTGAACAACGTGTACGAACATGTGAATTACATATATGTTAGATTTTTAAACTTTTGACCCTGGGTAACTTTTAATAATTATATACTATTTCAATTGATAGATTTTGAAACAACGTGCTCGTGATCACAGATCAGTTTCTCCTAAATGGTATGCATTGACTCGTGGTCCCTCAAATAGAGCATTTTGATACACTGCATGCACGGTTCGAGGTTATAGATTCCGTACTCTAGACCATGAATGTAATAGAAAGACTCAAAACTGTGGTGTGTTGGTTGAGGGGAGTCATGGCACAGATAATATTGACTATTATGGTGTCATATAACTTTAAATGTGATTGGTGGGATCTAGTAGGTAGTCTGGTTTTGATACATAGGGTAATCACTTTACGAGTGTCAATACTGCATCTAAATGGTATGAAGATGATCCATTCGTATTGGCTTGTCAAGCTATCCAAGTCTATTACTTGATTGATCCAATGAAAAGTGCTAATGAAGATAGTTGAGAGATAACTTAGCGAATTGTACAAAAATTTATCTCTTGAAATATATATGAAGCAAGAGCGAGTGCGCATTACGAGAACAGTGGAGATGAAAATGACATTCTGATTGTAAAGGCCTACCAAGAAAATGGAGAGGGTATTAACTTATTTGTTGACCTCAGTGCACTCGAGTTGCTCCCCTTGTGTAGAGATGATGTCCCACTCGTCCTTCTCGACCAATCCGTATTAAACGATCATTCAATTCAAGTAAGTGAGGAGAAGAAGAAGAAGACGAAGAAGAATCCGGGGAGGAAGTGGATAAGGATGACGAAGATTTTATTGAGGGAAATTCTGAAACAAGCATGAAAAATACATCTGAAAATGAAGAATAAAAGTACTAAATATTTTATTAATATAGGTGACTCTAGAATATTATACTTTTCATAATTTCTTCTAATTAATTTTCTTTATCATATTAATCATGTCTCAATGATGCCGCCAAAACGATGACGAAGAAATGTGTCTTCTCCACCAAATCCGAGTCCCGAACCCATTTAGGACTCCCCACCTGAGTGTTTCGCTCCTAAAGATCAAGTTAACATGCAAGAAAATGACAACCAATCGACACCTACCAGTAAGAAAATGTTGTTGATAGTTAATTATATATTAATACTTTTGTCTCAATAACTATATAACTATAATTATATTATTATCTATTAGTTGATGCATCAGCTTGTTGGGGTCATGGCTATACACATGACATTTTTCTTGAGAAAAATAGAATGCACGAAAAACTCAAGGTCACAATTGCTGATAATTCTACTGGAGGAGTGGATGATAGTACAACATCGCTTTCCTCCTATATTGGCACAGTAGTCCGAGCTTATGCTCCATTTTATGTGCGATCATGGCGAGATATTCCGCTCGAGATTAAGGAGCACATTCGAACTCGTGTGTTGGTGAGTTTACCTTGAGAGTACATTTTTTCAACTAGATTAGTATATCATATTTTTGACGTAATTTACTTATTAGGATGAATTCGACCTCGACTTTGGTCGTAGCGAGGATTCTAGAACTGTGAATGAGTTGATGGCTACACTATTCCGACGTCAAAAAGGACGATGTCATCACCATTTCAAGAAGTTTGAGATATTGGAAGAGGCTGCGCAGTCCCCTTTCCAACAGATGAAGTTAGATGATTGGAAAAAGTGTTGTAATCTTTTCGCAACTTTAGATTATTAGGTATTCCATATTTATATCCTTTAATTATTTACATTTATATTTGCGCTATATATTATATGTATATATATTACAATTAACATTCTTATATTACAATCAAGGTAAGAGAAGGTATAAGAAAAAAATGTTTATTAAAATGTGGAGTTCTTCTCGGGTCCTTGGCTGGAAGTCGAATAAGATCTTATTCGTTTGGATTTGCTAGGAACTCTTTCGAAGGTAGGTTGGTTTTGTTGTGGTGGTTTTGTTGTGGTAGCTTTTCCTCTTTATTCTATAGGATTGTTATAGTTGGTATTTTGGTTATTGATTTTTTAGGGTTATCCACGGCCCTTGATTTGTTTCCACGATATTCTTTCGCCATAAGTGAGGGTTCTTAATAATAAAATGGGAGGGGTCACTCGGACATGTGACCTTCCGCTCTTCAATAAAAAAAATTAACATTCTTAATTAATTTTGTAGGACTTAAGTTCTATGAATGCACAGAATAATTCAGCTATGACTGCCCACCATCGTGCCAGTTCAAAATCATTCCACCATCTTGCTGATAAAATGGTAATTAATAAATTATAGAATTCATTTATTTTTCTGATATTATTTTATTTAAGTACTAATATTATCTTTTTAAAATTACTAATGTCGCTTTATTAGAAATGTGGTGATCCTGAAAACTTTTTCCTCATTCATGTCTATGCTGCTACTCACACTAATGAGCGTAGTGAGTGGATGGATCCTGCCGCTGCAGATAATTATGTTAGCAGTGTTAATTTTGTTAAATAAATTATGCAACATGTGAATAATTTATTTTTTATTTGTATTTCTTTTAATACATTACTTATTGTATATTTTTCAAATTATAGGAAAAAATAATGGAGTTGCAGTCAGCTTTTGGATAATCCTCTCCGAGTGACATAAACATATTCACGCAAGTGCTTGGGCCCAAGTCTAGTATGGTAAGAGGTTTGGGGCAATCTTTCAAGCATTCTGGTTCATCCTCCTCATCCTCATCGACTTCACAATTTAATAATTTTACCAAAGATTTAGAAGTAGCTCGGCGCTAGAATGAGTATATGAGGCTGAGACAGCAAGAGTTGGAGTTCCTCTTAAAGTGACAGTCTCATTTAGAGACGTGTTTGCAGGACCAACAGAGAGACTAGGAGGAAAGAATACACAATAAAGTCCAAGAGCAAGTGCAGTGGGAGATGATGGTGCAAATGGAGCATGCTATGTCATTGCAACAAAATCGTAGGGGGCGAGGAAAGAAGAAGAAATGAATTTTATCAATTTTATCAGTGTATATAACTTTTAATGTCTAATTTTAAAACCTTTTAAGACATTGTTAGTTGTTAAATGATGGTGTATAATATGATATAATTGTATTTCTGATCTATAAGTTCGAATGTAAATATAAAACGTTTGAACATTAATTCACATTCGAAGAAATGTTCGAATGTAAGTACACAAAATTATAACATAACATTGGAACATAACTGTAAATGTTCGAACGTACTCACCCTCAAACGAACAAAATGTCCAAATGTTAAAATGATTAATGTTTGATTAAACCTACGTTCGAACTCTTCTTCGTTAACATTCGAACAAACATCCGAACGTAATAATCGTTACGCTCAAGCATTGGTCTGTTAAATCTCGAATGAAAATTTGAAAGTTTACTGCAGTTAACGTCCGGCCGTCTGTACGTAAATATGATACGTTCAAACTATAATCAACGATCGTCAACTTTTGTCATTCTAATGTCAATTTGTCGGATTGACGTTCAAATGTTATATTTAACATTTGAACGGTACTTTCTATGACAGATCTCAACCATCACATAAAAAGTTACATTTGAACTTTGCTTCAAACAGACACCTCCAACCGTCACTGAAAATTTTTTTAGTGACGGTTCAAGAGTAAACCACTACCAATTGTTTTCTGTGACGCACATTAGGTAATGATCGTGGTGATAGTTTCAAACCATCACCAAATGTCCTTAGTGACATTTAGGTTATTTTTTGTGACGATTTTCTCTATCACAAAAGACAAATTGTGTTGTAGTGCGTTATGTCATCTGTTACATAAATGTCATGTCATGTAATATCTTCTGTTACATGTTTTGCCATGTTATCAAATGTTGTTTATTGCATGTTATGTCATGCTACTAAATATTGTCTGTCTCAAGTATGTCATGTCTTTCAAAGTACATTCATGCCATGTTATGCTACGTCAGGACTTCTGTGCTTTTGTTTCATGTCACGTTCTGTTTAGAGTACAATTTGTGTACCTCGGAAACAGTCTTTCAAGTCATGTCAAGTTCACGTTCATTACGCCCTAGTGCAGTTAAGTTATTGTTCATTTCATTGTTGTTACTCAATCATGGTAACCCCATGAGATAAGACTATTCTATCATGGTAACCTCATGTGATAAGACTACTCTATCATGGTAACCCCATGATATGAGACTACTCTATCATGGTAATCCCATGAGATAAGATACGCTATCATGGTAACCCCATGAGATAAGACCATGCCATCATGGTATTCCCATGAGATAAGATGCGACGCCCCCAGCCCCCGCTTGAGATTTGACAGTGACTAAATGAGTCGGGACATGTAACACAAGGCTACATATCTCTCGTACATGACAATTAAGATGCAATGCACTTAACATCTAGCAGTATGCAATAAAAATCGTAGTGGAAAAATTCTTTTTCTATCTAACTTATGCACAGTGGCAAAATAAAAAACACATGGTACCAGTAAGTGCAAATATCCCAAAGCTTTCATATAGCATAAACACTTCAAAATGAGTTTGTGTTTTCCAAAAGTACTCCCAAAAACATGGGAGCATAACCAAAATAAATCTTGTCCACAAAAGATAATCATTGCCTTCTGAAGGAAAGAACTTAAGGTCCTTTAGGGCCAGTCCTACTTGGGTTGCATAAAGAAACTGATTCAAGGAAAGTCTAAACGTAATCAAGAGCATGATTAGGTTTACAAGAAAACCTTTGAGTGTGTGGTGAGCAACCAATCTCAACTTGCTACTCTATTAATTCAGATCAATTTATGAAAACTCGATTAAATTATGATTGATCTCTATGAGAATGAGATTCTTGAACTTCATATTCCCATTTTTCAAATCAACTCTCCACTAATGTAGTACAAACACACCACCAAAGTTCAAAAGATCTTAATAAAATCTTGTAATGTTCGGCTTAAGGTGATGGCGAAAGAAAAAATTGCTATAGAATTCAAAGCAAGAAAATTCAACACAAGCTTCACCAATGAAGAGAGAGACAGAGTTTCACATTTACTTCCTAGAGCAACTTATGAGAAATTTGTTCATCCTTTTTTTTTTTTCTTTTTTTTTTCTTTTTTTTCTTTAATAATTCCACAACCCCCAAACTTTTTTTTTTTTTTGTAATTCGGGTTGTATTATTTGTATTTTTTTTTCATTTGTTTTTATTTTTTGTTTTTGTTTTGTGTTTTGTTTTTTTTTTATAATAGAATAACAAAACTTGCTCTTGCTCTTTTAACACTTTAACGAAATTTTTCTCTTCTCCAATGACTAAGCAAGTAACAAATTTTCTTGAAAAGGAAGGATGAGTGTTTATGGGTTAAAAGGTGTGGTAAATATGGGTTAATGAAAGAAAAATGGCCAATGTGTTTAAGGCTCAAAGGGACGACTAGAGATATATAATTAGGGCAGGCCAGAAAAGCTCAAACATTCCAAAGATGGCGTAGATCATTTCTCTAGTGGTGTGCTGCCTAGGATTTCGCCTCGAGAGATTGTCAAATAGGTTCTAGTGTTCAATGAGATCTTAGAAAATATCTAATTCACATAAATATATTCTAAGCCAACAAAGCAACTTATTGATCATGGTATTGTTCAAAAGTGTTCAAAGGAATTCAAATAACCCAAGCTAACACAAGAATTAAGCACAAAGAAGACAAATTTAGCATTTTCCAAAAATCTAGCTCAATTGCAATCAAGTAATATCATAGGCTTGTGATCATCAACCCAAAAACAACACAAAAGGAAAACAAAATATTTTTGTGATTTTCAAAAGTTTCCATTTTTTTTTTTTTTTGTGAAAATAAATAGATACTCCAAAATAAATGACACCTACCCCCAAACTCAAAGAACACATTGTCCCCAATGTGAAGAATCAAAATATGTGAAAAATTGAAAGGGTCAAAGTAAACTTCCTTGAAAATGTTGCATGAGTGCAATAGTAGGTCTGGGGAACATTGGAGGCAATCATTTGGGCATTGCGGCATTGACTCTCGAGTGTGTGCGCCTTGGTGTGTTTCAAAGGAGTGATGTGGAAGACTCTTCTAGCATAGTGGCGCGGAACTGCCCTGATTGTTTTTTTTTTACATAGACTACCTCTATAATGGATGGCTTTTGTGCTGGATTGAACAAGACATGCCTCAAGTGGTTCCTTAGGATAACTCTCTTCAAAGATTTCTACCACAAGTTCATCAATCACATCTATGTTGAAGCATGTATCGGTTGTTGATGGATATTTCATTGCTTCAAACACATTGAAGGTAACTTGTTCATCTTGCACCTGTAGTATTAGTTTTCCTTGTTGCACATCTATGAGAGTTCTTCCTGTTGCTAAGAACGGTCGATTAAGAATAAGTGGGGTTTCTCTATCTTCCTCCATATCTAAAACAATAAAATCTGCAAGGAAAATAAACTTGTCAACTTTAATGAGAACATAGCAACGGGAAATTCTTGAAGTGAAATGGTAGTGGCCTTGACCTCTCCTATCTCCAATTACTTGAAAGTAGAAATTGGCATCAAATTTATGCTAGCACCTAAATCACACAGCTTTTTCAAAATAAGAGTTTCCAATGGTGCAAGGAATAGTAAAACTCCTTGGATCTTTAAGCTTTGGTGGCAACTTATTTTGCAAAATGGCGGTGCACTCTTCAGTCAACATCATGGTCTCATACTCTTCTAATTTCCTCTTGTTTGATAGAATCTCCTTCATGAACTTCACATAGCTAGGCATTTGTTCCAAGGCATCTGCAAAAGGAATGTTAATATGTAACTTTTTAAAAACATCAAGGAACTTAGAAAATTGTTTATCTAGCTTATTTTTCTGAAGTCTTTGAGGAAAAGGTATAGGAGGAACATAATGAGAATTAAGAGAAGAAGACTCAGGAGGATTTCCTGAGTTTTTCACTGTTGGGCTCGGAACAGAGGTGGGAGATGTAGCTCTCACGGTCATCTCCTCTTTTCCAGAATTTTTCTCTTTCTCTTCTAAATTAAGCTCCCTTCCACTTCTTAAAGTAATGGCCTTCACTTGCTCTCTCGGGTTGCTTTCTGTGGTGCTTGGAAGTGATCCTTGAGGCCTTTCAGACATAAATGTCGCCAATTGACCGAGCATCCTTTCAATGCTCCTCATAGTGTTCTCATTGTTCTTTAGAGCAATGTCATGTTCTTGAAATTTAGCATCCACCTTGGCCATAAATTATGCCATTACCTCCTCCATATTCGGCTTCTTCTCTTGTTGTTGATTTTGAAAACTTGGTGGAGGCTTGAGAACATTTTGGCAGTTGCTCCATGAGAAATTTGGGTGGTTTCGCCATCCTGAATTGTAAGTGTTGGAATAAGGATTGCTTTGTCGTTGGTAATTCGACACAACGTTTGCTTGCTCCGAACTATTGTTGGCAAATGGATTTCCCACTTGAAAATCTACTCCCATATGATTTCCTACACAAAATTCACAAATTGCATTAGTAGATTGAATGAAACTCACATTGACATTGTCTAATTTCTTAGATAAAGTTGCAACTTGAGCAGCTAAAGCAGAAAAAGAATCAATTTCATGAACTCCCTAAGTCCTTTTTGGTGTCACTCAATCCACTGACCATTTGTAATTGTTGGTTGCCATCTCCTGCACCAATTCATATGCGTCTTCCGGTGATTTCTTCATCAAAGTCCCTCTCGCTACTACATCAATCATTGTACGTGTTGTAGGCTGCAAACCATTGTAGAAGGTTTGGACTTGAATCCACACAGGAAGTCCATGATGTGGGCACTTTCTAAGCAATTCTTTATACCTCTTCCAAGCTTCATAAAGCGACTCCATATCAAATTGGACAAAAGTGGTGATATCATTTCTCATCTTCACAGTTTTGGTTGGGGGAAAGAACTTTGCTAGAAACTTTTTAGCCAAATCATCCCATGTAGTTATGGTTAAGGGTGGAAGTGAGTTTAACCATACCTTCGCCTTGTCCCGGAGGGAGAATGGAAAGAGTCTCAATCTAATAACATCATCAGAAACTCCGTTATGTTGAAAAGTATCACATAACTCTAGAAAATTAGCTATGTGAGCATTTGGATCATCATGTGTCATGCCACTAAATTGCACCTTTGAAGCCACCATTTGAAGAATAGCTGGCTTTATCTCAAAGTTATTGGCTTGAATGGCAGGCCGTCTAATGCTAGAAGTAGCTCCAGTGACCAAAGGGACATCATAATCTCCCAAAATCCTACTTCCAAGTTGATCTTCCATTGTTTCGTTCTCCGTTGTGGAATCCTTCTTCTCCTTATTCAAACGACGAAGGGTGCGCTCAATTTTAGGGTCAAAAGGTACCAAATCCAAGCTTTGAGTACGTCTCATGCACAACTAGAAAAACTTGAAAAGAAAAATAAAAACAAAACTAACAATCAAGACTAAGATAAAAAAAAATTTCAAATTAACTTAGAATTAGTTAATATCAAAAGTAATAGAAAATAAATAGTCCCTGGCAACGGCGCCAAGTAATATAATGATAAGAAAGATGTCGAACTCACGAGGACTATTTACCTATTAACTATTGAAATTGTTATAATTCTAAGTTATTTGAATATCAAGAAAAGTGGTGGATTTTGAATTTAAAAAAATAGCAACAAATTCAATTAAATCAACAAATAAAGAATTGATCAAACACTTGAAAATAAGAAGATTTCAGCTAAGAAGAAAGCACTAAGTCATCCGACTCATCTAACCAATCCAATCTCAAATCCTAACCATACAATCGATCAATTATCATCCTATTTGACGGCGAAATATTCTAACTTATCTAAGACCCTCTCTCGAGTAGAATTAGAATTACTCAACATGTGATAACCGGTGATATGTCTATGCAAATTTAAAAGCATTTGAGTACATTAAGATTAATAATATTTCACATCAAAGCCACACAAATCATGTTGGCACATTCCTATCTTTCGTTCAATTCATGGCATACATCATATGAAGCTAAACTACATGCATCATCTCTCGAATTAACATGCACAACAAATCATTCAACTATTGGCCAAATAATTGAAAGCATTAAACTCAATGATGTATACTCAAAAGGTATGATAAAATTATGATCACAACGAAATAAGATTCGGGATTGTCATGGAGAGGCTACATCGTAGCCTTGGCAATAGAAATTAGTTCATAATCTAATCAAAACAAACCATAATAATTCTGGAATTCATAATGAAAATTATACAAATAGAAGATGAAAGAGTCAAGAAGAAACTCTTTGTAGATCGATAATCTCTATTGTTGATGAACTCCAATTCTGCAGATTTTCGACCTCCTGCTTGAAGCACCATTTCCTCTCTGAAGACGTTAGTATTCGGCTCTGTCTTAAACATGAAAGTTGTATGGTTTTATCTCAGATTTTTATAGACACCAAGATTGCCCTTATTGGAGTTTTGTACAAGAATGTATGCTCCAAATACTGAAGGGTATTCCAAGAATTCGGCAGTTTTGCAACTTTTGACTTGATGCGCCCTTTCTGCCATCTAGATGTTTGTTTTCGGCCAAGGCTTTAACACAAAAGTTCTAGGTCTTGCTCTTGTATTTCTGTGGACACCAAAATTACCCTTATTGGAGTTGTCTAGAAAAAGTTATCCTTTAAATACCAAAGGGTACTTCAGGAATTTCTAGAAATGAATATTTCCTATTCTTTTGATAACTCCTTCAATTTCCATGACTCCTTCAATTTATTTATTCCTAAACAAAAATAAACAAAATAAATAAAAACTCTAATAAATTAAGAAAAATTAAACACAAACTAGCACAAAATTAAGTGTAAAAGTATGATAAAACTTGTATAGAAATTAAGCACATCAATATCATATTGATAGCAAGTCTCATCATTCCTTATCCTTTCATTCATATCAAAGCCTATCATGGCATAACATATCATGTCATTTCAGATTATATCATGTCATTCCATGTCATAGAGCTCAAATGCCTTAGTCATATCATATCATTCACATATGTGGATATCTCACGTCTCTCCTAAGCACCATGTGTTCCCTGCTAGTTATCGTATCAACCAACGATCCACTTGATTGAGGTGACTACGTCATAAACATAACATGTCCTCTATGATAGTTCACATTTTTTGCCTTCACCGTAATATGCATCCACTAGCTTTAGGTGCAACCCTGCTCCAGTATCCTTCCATAGGAACCATTCAAGTTCAGTCGACTGTACTTTATCAATCCATGGGTTTCCACTCGACTTTAGATACTCAGAGTGGACAGGGATTCCCATTAGGGCATTTCCTCGTCCTAGCATTTGTGGTCATTGTAAAACATCTTTGACTCTTTCTTTCAAAAAACATGGACCCAAATGCATGAGACATGTAATGTGGACTCATGACAAAACATAGCTCTTATTCATGCAACATGTAAAGCCGAATAACATAGCTCATTACATAGCATGCATATCGCATGCCATAGCTTGAAAACATTCGAACATATAAACAAAGATCATTTAATGCAAATGTATTGGATTATTTCATCGAAACATCAAAACAGAGTTTTATCACCCAAAAGATGGTCTTGGCCGATTCATCTAGGCCTTCCGAATTATATATATTCATCATTCCAACTCATAATATCATGCCTCCATTTAATCTTTACGTCCAAACAAACATGCAAATCAATAAACATGGCAAAATCGAAACTAACATGTATTATATTCAAGACATAGTTTAATCATACTTCACAAGACATTGTATCTCTTCATTCTTATGCCATAGCCAAAACTTGCATCATAGAAATACTAGATTTAAGCAACAACGTTGTACACTAATCATAAGGGCTGAATACTTCATCATGAAATATCATGCTCCAAATCACAGTTTCATACAAATATTCATAACATCACATGAGCCGATTAATAAGAATGGAATAATAGAAATATTCAAAAAAATAATCACATGAAAGTTCAAGCAAATAATCAAGCAAGAGTTCACATGTATATACAAATAATATCAAAGATAGGTTGGAAGTTTACTTACAAAAGTCTAGTGATAATACTTAGCAAAATCTGAAAATATAGTGTAATATATTAGAAATCAATCTCTCAAAAACCCTAGATTCCGAAAATGTGAGTGTAGTGACTTTTTCAAAATCCTTTTCTCATGTCAAAAACCCTAGCGCTGAAAGCATTGAAGATCACAAACCCTAGTTTTTCCTTTGAGTTAAAAACCAAGCTTGTGTAACCCTAGATCACGTGTTCATGTGTTTAAAACACCAAGAACATTTCAGGTTCCACCTTCCATGAAGAAAAAACCCTAGTTTCTAGAGTGAGAATAGGTGGTTGTATGAGAAAACCCAAAATCCGAAAATACTAGATGAGTTCTTCCCTTGGCCATGTGTGTGCATCAAGAAAAGAAGTGAGATGATTCTTACCTCCAAGAGTAGAGCTCTTACTCGAATATGGTGAGTGGTTTCTTTATGCTACATGAAAAATGGTGGTGTGTGGCTAGAGAGAAAGTGTAGGAAAGTGGAGACTAGAGAGAGAAAATGTGGTGGCTGAAATACACTAGGAGAAACAAGAAACTTTTTGCAAAAAGGGCTCCCCCATTTTTGGCTCCTCCCTTATATAGTTTCCCTCTAGGTTTTTCACCAACCAATACATACAAGACATGTGGCATCCCCCTTTTTCCCTCAAGATGGGACTTGCATGGAGAAGACCAAAGGGTGTTGTCGTGTGGCTCTTTTCTCCCTAAACCGAAACCATACTTGCTTCCATTCTCAATTTTGCCCTTCCACCTATGTCTAAGTTCAATGCACCAAGAGGCTAAAAGGTAATTTCCTTTAAACCCAAATCTTCCAAAGCACTCTTCTATTGTGCATGGTTGACACGTGGCATGAGTGTGTGTGCTCTTGGATTTCTGAAATCCCTTTGTCACTTGAGGTGATTTTGTGTCACTACCTGGTGCATTTACTTTTTACTTTTTGCTTCTCTCCCCTTGTAGCTGTTGGTCACATGCCCATTTCTTCCTCAAAAAGTCTTCTAGAACATGCCTTTTTGCCTTCCCTAGTATGACACATTCTTGGAACTCACAAAAATAACTTTTTGTCTTAGTTTGACATGTGTCCATGGGGACTTCAGCTTGCAAAAGTGGTGCCCACACCTCCAAAATCGAAACCCTAGTTTCTCTTTCTTGCTTCTTCCACTTTTCACCTCTAGATCCAATGCCTGGTTGACAACTGTCAACTTGGCCTTTTTCTAAAAGACCAAAAGCTCCTTCCATTGCTGAGTGGCGCCTTTTCCTTGTTCCATGGTCTAACTTGGGCCTCTCCAAAGCAAACACTCTTCATGGGCCTATTCCCTTGGGCCAAGTCTCTCTACTTCATTTTGAAAGCTAACAATCCTTAATCTAAGAGATCCAAATCCCATAAAAGAAAATAAATTACCCTAAAGGGCTCTTGCACACTTAACCAAAATTTTAAAGACATCATCATCCATACACAATGTAAATATAATCCCTTATGATAATTTGGGATGTCACATAAGACTACTCTATCATGGTGACCCCATGAGACAAGAATATGTTTCAAGTTCATGTCCATGTTATATTTCAAGTTCATGTATTTCACATTCATTTCACGTTTCAGTTCACATTCATGTCTAACAGTTCACGTTCAATTTCACATTCAGTCATGTTTCAAGTTTACGTTCATGTCCAAGTTAGTTCACCTACAATTTCATGCTCGGTCATGTTTCAACATTCATGTCACATCAAGTCATGTCTCAGTTTGAAGTTCATGTCATGTCAAGTTCCAGTTTAGTTCATGTTTCAGTTCAAGTTATGTCAGTTCATGCCATGTTATGTCAGGTTATGTTATACTTATTATTGACTTTGATTATGCATTCATGCCTTTACTGTCATGCATGCTTCATTAACCTATATGGAAGTTTCCTATTAACTTGCTAAGATTTGTAATCAAATCTCACTATGCTAGTCTCAACTACCATTCCTCCTGAATGGTAGACGATGTGTCAGGACCTGAGCACGGAGCGAACACTGTCAGACTGAGGAGGTTGACTAAACGCCACAGACGCGACGCAGAGCATACAGCCTCCATAGTTAGGTTTTTGGACAATATTTTGGTATCATTAGTCCAATAATGAGAGTTACTCGACGAACTAGCCTAATAGTATATTTTGGTGATGTCATTATGGAGCCTGCTCTCCCATGTTTTGAGATTATAGTCTTTTGAGACCATACTGTAATTATGGATATTTATTTGTCAAGTATACATGGATTATATTTTAATTATTTGGGATATTGTCAGTTTGGTGCATAGTATTGCATAATGCTAGATGCATATTAGGAACATTGCATCTTATATGTCATGAATGGGAGCAGGTAACCTTGTGTTGCATGTCCCGATATTTCAGATGTTTGTCTGATCCCAAGCAGAATGTGGGAGCATCACACGGTGGTATCTGAGCAATACGTCTCTGGGTTATAAATCCATATGTCTTTAGGAAATATACCAAATATTAGGCTTGAAATTTTAGTCTTCATTAGGCTTGAATTTCTTGAAGTATGAGAGATAGTACGAGGTTGTAATACGTGTACTCGTGTGTTTTAGGAAGTGACACATAACTAGCTATAGGGTACCTCGAAACCTTGAGGGAGCCACAAATCAAGAGAATCAGGATCCCCTAATGGATGGAGGATTAGCTGAAGCTGTACATTTGTTGGCTGAAGTTTTTAGACAACATCAACAGCAACAAGTGCATGTACCTAGAACCAAAATTAGGGGTTGTCCATATGAGAAGTTCTTGATCCACCATTACATGAATTTTTCTGGTACAGAAGGGCCACTGAGAGTCGAGAAATGGATTACTGATTTCGAAAGGACATAAGAGATCAGTGGATGTACTGAGGACCAGAAGGTTTTATACGCTGGATACCTATTTCAAGGTGACGTTGGAATATGGTGGGATACACGAAGGTAGTTTCTAGTTGGGGAGTGGTTGTTCTTTTTTTTATACCTCCCAAGTGTAGAAGGTGTCTTGCTTGTGTACAATGAAAGTCCCAAGGTCGATTTCACAGGGATTAAAGTAAATTCGAGGCTATGCAAAAGTTATTGGATTAATACGGAATAAGTAAGAAAAGATATGAGGAGGGCAAATGTTTTTCTTTCTTTTTTCTTTAAACAATGAATAAACCTGCAAACCAGACAAGGATGTTCATACCAAAACTTCAAGGGGTTTTTAAAATTAGTTCAAAAACTAAGGAAATATTTTGTAAAGAAACTCCAACTCATGTTTTTAAAAAGGGGATTTTCAAGAAAAGGAAAAAGGGGTACCTAGGTTTCGGGTTCCCTTTGCACAGATGTTTTTTTATGGGAGTTTGATATCCTCAATTACTTTCAAATGCTACCCCAGTCATGGCAAAAGCATTCGGATAATATGTATGATTAAAGCATTAACAAAATATCGACAGATCAGACTCCAAAAGATTTCATATCAACCTGGAAATCAATATATAACTCGGTCTAGGGTCTATATCTCTTAAGCATCTATCGTGCTTTCAATCAACGATGAATCAAAGAAGATGCAGAAAAACCCTACTCCCAGTGCCTATGAGGATAACAGAAATTTAAGGAGAACACAATTTAACCGAGAGGAACTTAAACTCCCAAGAAAATCCAACTATTCAAAGGTTCCCTTCAACCTAGGTCACAAGATTACTCCTCCATCCGGTAATAAAATGAACAAACTATCAAATGAAAATACCAAATCATCATCTCCAGAAAAGAAAGAAACGAAATCCCTAAAGTTAGAAAACGAAAACTCAGAGTATTGTTGGAATCTTCCAGCGAAAAACTGCCCCTGCATCCCACGTCTTGGGCCCTTCTTTAAGCTTTTTCTTCCTCCTCTGATACTCATGCCTCTTTCTCTCTCCAGGTTGTTGCTCTGTAACACCCTGCCTAGAAAGCTCTTTAAGCCTTGACCTTAGTAGCCTTAATCCTAGTTAATTAGGAATTAAGCAATTCTAGAATAAGAACAATTTTAGATTCTTGAGTTGGCAAAAAGGCCATATACTTTGGGTTTAGAAGATTCTAGTGCAATATTTATTTTTGAGGAAAAACGATATTTTTGGAGCTTGATTGGTTAGTAACATTCTTTTGGAGGATTTTTAGTACTTTATTAATTTTGAAGATAAGAAGCCAAGAGGTCCATAAGAGAATGATGCATGACATATTGGATGATTTGACACAATAATGAAGTAATCAATTTAGGTTATATATTTGATGGAATTGGAGAAGGCCCAAAGAGTGGTTTATGAAGGGCCCAAGTTTTTTGGGTATAAAGGCTTAGGAGAGGCAATAAGACTTTAGGGCCCTGATGTACTAAGGATGTGATGGACTAAGGTTAAGATGTTAAAAAGCCTTAGGCCCAACTTGGGGAGATATAAACTTTTAAACCTTTCTTGGAGGACACTAGAAAATTGGCCCAATGAAAAGGACATAAGGTCATTAGGCCTAACTTAGTAAGAGTGAAGGTATTAGGCTCAACTTATTAAGCATGAAGGATTAGAGAAGCAAGCCCATTAATAATTCTATTAAGGTCTTTAGAAACTTACGACATTTATGGGTCAATCCTTAGAAACCCTAAAACAAGCCTCATAGGAGTGCAAGACTTGGTAGGATAGCCTTGGCCCAAGTATGAGGAAGGCATAAGGCCTTTGGGCCAAGCATGGTATAGATTTGACCCATGGCCCAATTATGTCAAGTAAGCCTTTCAAGCCCCATCTTAGTGGGTCTTAAGGTTTCTTTTGATCCCTTAGAATCTGGAAACAAGGCCCCTCTTCACTCAAACCCAAAAGCCTTTGGACCATTAAGCCACACTCATGGCCCTTTTAAGCCAACAAGGCCCAAAGCCTTGTTTTGTTCTATTTCACTCTTCAATTTGAAAATCCAATACACTATACCATGGGTTTTCTTAATCCCATGTCATACCCTAAGTACCCAAATTATGTTTTGAAATTGGGTTAAGACCACTAATTAGCTTACCCTTGATTAATGATCTTTAAACCAAGTTTTAGAGCTTAATTTTCTTTCTTAATCTTTTTAACCTTTTTGATCTAAAATTTTCTTGTTTCATTCTTAGATCATTTTAAGACCCTAGATAAACCTCCACACATGTCATTAGAAGAAATGATATATCAAACCCCAAACTACATCAATCGGCACACATGTGTGCCCTTTGTGTGTACGGACTGTCTTGCCCTTAAGCCTAATTTTTTTGTGCCTTTTTATCAAGGGACTATGGTCCTTAAACACCTAATATGACCCCTTTAAACCTAGACCAAGCCTTGGATGAAATTTAGTTTCAAAAACCAAACCAAAAACCAAAACTGATTGCACCCAAAAGACTAGATGGATGGGAACTGACTTGGTTGAGTTTCAACCACCCTTCTACCCATGGCTGAGCCACCCTCTGTAACACCCCGTATTTTAGTGTATTTTAATGAAGGATTATTTTAATTAATTTAATGATTGATTCTCTAGTTTTAGTATTTTGGGAGTTTTAAAATATTATTTTATAATATTTTAAGTTGTGAAAATTATTTTATTGGGCTTTCTTCTTATTAATTATTATTTCGGATTTAAATTGATCTTTGATTTAAATTGGTTTGTTTATGGGTTTTAAAATTATTATTGTTTTATTTAAAGCATTTCACTGCGCTGGATTAATTTTAATTAGTGTTATGCAATTTAATTGCTTTTTATTTTAAAGAATGTTATTGTTGGAGTTTAGTATTTTATTTTAATGAGTTTTAAGTTTAAGTTGATTTATTTAATTTACTGGTTTAAAAATAGTGTTTTTGAGGATCAGTTGTGACTCGAAAGTGGTGAGGATTAGACCTCATTTCTTTTCCCCATCTTTTCTTTTCCTCTTTCCTTTTTCTCTTTCTTTTCTTTTTCTTCTTTTTTTCTTCTTCCCACTCGGACGTGCAGCCCGACCCCCTCTCTCTCTCTTCTCTCTCTTCTCTCTCACGTCCGAACGGACTCACCGCCGCTGCTCCGCCTCCGGCCGGCCGTGGCCCTCACCGCCGGCACCACCGGCTTCCCCAGCTGCCGGCGAGTTCACCCATAAGTTTTCAGGCCGCCTAACGCTGCCGTTAGCCGCCGTGAGCGGTGCGAAGCCTATGGCTTCTCCTCGCCGTTCCGCCGCCGTTCGGCCACCATTGGCCACCAAATTTCTACCACTTCTTCACCGGCCCAATACCAAGCTTTTCCACCCAAACCCAGCCCCGATCCGTCGCCGGAGCCGCCCGTGCGAGCTCCACTTCCGATTTGCTATTCTCGGCCTTAAACCACCATTTCGGCCGCCACCCACGGCCAACTTTCACTACCATTAGCTTCACCGACCTCAATAGGTCCTACCCTATCAATTTCAAGTCTTTGTTTGACTCCGTGCAAATTTGGGTTTACAGTGTATTCGGCCACAGTGTTTTTACACTGTGGAGTTGCTGATTTGGAGCTTCCAGTTCCTCCGTGATCCTCCTAAAATTATTATCAAGCGCTGTAAGTATTTCTCCAAAAGACTTTTAAGACTTTAATATATTTTTGCACTAACTTTTTTTATAAACTGTGAATTGGTTATCTGATTGCGCTGATAACTATTGGTTGTTGATTTCATGGCATTGTGCACGCATGCGTGGGTGTGTGTGTGTGTTTTAAGGAATTATATTTAAGGCTTTTTGGGTACGTGTGTATCACCCCCAAGCCGAGATGGGATATTATCTCGGTGGAGCTCCTCTGGACACTCGGGAGCGGAATATACTGAGTGTCGTCCCCTGGGGCTTTTGCCCGGGACTTGGACGGGATGGTAGCGCTCTCGATCCGACTCCGTGACTCCTCGGGCTGGCGGGGGTCAGAGGATGCCTGGCTATGTACGCGGTGGGCGCGGAACTGGGCATCACTCATGTATCACTTGCACGGTCGTTACCCGTGGGGTGAAGATGGGAAGCCAGAGTATGTGGATGGTCCCTAGGGGAGGCCATGGTGCATACGGTTAAAATTGGAATTAAAGGAATTATTCCTGGATTTGTTAATTTGTGCCAAATGGTGTTTTTGGCGTGAGTGAGAAAATTGTGTTTTTCGAGAAATGTGTTTTCTCGGGTTTTTACGCTTGGGTCATCATGAGCATGCATAGCGTTGGTTGTTAAAATATATTTATTGTCTTTGAGTTTTCTGGGTTTTACTTACCTGCGGTTCCATTTTTGTGGAACTGTAGATTTCGATGCAGGTTTTGATGAGGCAGAGCCCGAGGATGCGGCTCCGCCTGAGGAGTAGGGACATGGCTATTTTTGTGTTGAAGATCATTTCTGTTTTTGTTTATTGTATTTTATTTGACTTGAAGCTGTTTTGTAAACAAAATTGTATTATGTTGACATGTGGATTTTCAGTACTCTGATATTGTATTAAACTCTGGTACTTAGTTATTCGACTTAACCGTTCCGCTGCGTATTTTATTGTACACGTGTTGCATTGCACACACTCAGCACATGTCGATGGGGTGCGTGACCATGTTGTCATCATCTCGGGTGTCTCGATTTCCGTGTGTGTCCGTACATGGAAGTTGGGGGCGCCACACCCTCCCCACACCACAACTCATGCCTATTTACCCACCTGAAAAAGGCACTCAAATATGGTAATTATACCCACAAAACAGACCAAGAGGATGGGACAAAGCGTGGATCAAAATTTGGACAGGTTTGAAGGAAACCCAAAACCTTTGGCTATAGCTTGCTTGTCTTGTGAATTTTTGTTTCAAAAATCTGAATCAAGCAACCCCTGCACCTATGCACATCTTCTAGCTCTTGGCCATGATGAAATGATGACACTTTAGGTCACTATTCAGCTGACCAAGCCATGACAAATCTGGAAAAGGCAATCAACACTCCACCTCCCACCTTCACCACTCACATTCGCTTCCTTGGAGCCAAAACCAACGTCCCCATCCCCTCTTGAAGCCTATAAATACCTCCCTCACTTTCTCATTTTTTCACACCTCTTTTCCAATTCTTCTCTTGAGTCTTGAGAGCATTTGTCCCCCTTAGTGAGCAATAGAGTGAAACTGAGTGAAGTTCTTGAGTGAAGTTGTTTTGGGAGCTTTAAGGGCCACAAAAATTGTAAATTTTCTTGCCCTTGATCTTAGTTTACATGTCAAGCCTTGTTTTTAAGTGTTGGAGTGAATTTTGGTTGAGTTTAGAAAAAGGTTACCATGCTTGATTCAAAACCGGGTTCATTAAGGATGGGTTAAGTGTTTAACGCTCCGTTTGTTTACACAAAACCCTTATCTTATCTCATCTCATCTCAATCATTACAACTTTTACAAATTTTCATAAAAAAATATAATAAACAATTCAAAATTTTCAAATCCTAAAATAAAAATATTACTAAAAAATATATTTTAACAATATTTATTCAACTACTATTCAAAACATCTCATCTCATCTCACTTGAATTGTGTATCCAAACCCAACCTAAATTTTTTTAAGTGGAAATTTAGCTATGGAATGTCTTAAGTTTGTTCTTATATGATTTATTAATGTCTTAAAATAATCATGGAAGGTTTTACTTTTGATTAGAAGTATGTCATGATAGGTTTGAATTATATCTTGTTTTGATCATCAAAACATGCTTGGATTTAAGTAAGTTGTGATTAAGGTTTGAAACTTGATTTGTTTCACCTAGGCTTGATGATTAAGCATTTAGAAACCTTATGATTGGGATAAGAACTAAAGTAAATGTTTTGGGTGAGTTTTGGAAGCATGCCTTTTGTGATTTACACTAGGAACATCAAGCTTGATTAATGGATGATTAATGAAGATTAAGGTTTTTAGCCAAGATTAAGTGTTGAGATGAACTTGCTCACCAAAGAATTTGAATTTATCATATCATTAAGGACTATAGTAATTGTTTGTGACTAAAGAGAATTTCATATGCATGCATTCATAGGGATCAAGAGTTGAAATTACACTTAGGCATCAACTAGAGTGCATGCCACGGGTTGGGAGTGTTTGAGCTAGTTCCACTTTGAATTTTGCAATTCTAAGATATGGATGGCTTTAGAATATGAAAAATATGAGCTTCATGAAGTTTGGTTGAATTTGAGGTTTGATTGCAAATAGTGAAAATTTAGGACCTTAGTGACAATTTTTGAAAGTTTATGGGTATTTTTGTAAATACCCATTTTTGAAACCTTTTGATTACGAACGTCTTCCATAGTAGTACAAATCCTAACTTAGTACGAATTTGATTTCAGCAGCTACAATATTTCCAAACTCAGAAAGTTTGTAAGTTAGCTTTTAACTTACTTTTAAATAATTTATTTATGATTCTTGTATAAACGCTACATTCATATTATAAATGTCATTTTAAGCATGAAACATCATATGATACATCATTGAGCATTTGATTACTTGTTTACTTGACATGTGATATTTTCACCCTTTTATCATATTACATCTATAAATGTCATTTTTATATGAAAACTTTGCTACATATGCACATATCATAAAATACATTTTTGTTCAAGCATTGCATAAAAATAAATTTCGTCACGACCCCAAAGGCTAGGATGGGGAATTATACTAGTGGAACTCTTTTCTCCACTTTGGAGTGAGTAAAATGGAGTAGTAACTCTTAGGTTGACGAATAACAGACAACAGGTTTCGAATGGGTTCTTTTAAAAGAATGCAGGAGTGAAGTCAAATATTATGGCACCTAATGCTGGTGCGTGTATATGTTATGATATTAGGATGATGTTATATTAATTTACCAATGCATTGAGAACGATCTCTACAGACAGAGACGTAGTGTCAACATAAGTTGTGCTACAGTCACCTGTAGGTGCTCACGATGCATATAGGAAATCGTGTTGCTACCATATGTATGTTAATGATGGCTTTAATAATGATGAAATGTTATGAGTTTTTTGAAAGTAATGAGTGTGGCGCCCCCAACTTCCCCGTACGGATACACACGAAAATCGAGATACCGGGATGATGACGACACAGTCACGCACCCCATCGACATGTGCTGAGTGTGTGCAATGCAACACGTGTACAACAAACAATACTTAGGGGAAAGGTTAAGTCAAATAACTAAGTACCAGAGTTTGATACAATACCAGAGTACTAAAAATCCACATGTCAACATAATATGATTTTTGTTTATAAAACAAACATCAAATCAAATAAAATACAATAAGCAAAAGCAGCAATAATCTTCAATACAAAATATAGCCAATATCCCTACTCCTCATGCGGAGCCGCATCCTCGGGCTCAACCTCCTCAAAACTTGCATCAAAATCTACAGTACCAAAAAGATGGTACCGCAGGTAAGTAAAACTCAAAATGTTTCAAGACAATAAATATATAAAAACAATTAACGCTATGTATGCACATGATGACCCAAGCGTAAAAATTAGAGAGAAACAACATTTCTCGAAAAGCACAATTTTTCCACACACGCTAAAAATTACCATTTGGCATAAAATAAAATCCAGGAATAATTAAATTAATTCCAATTTTAACCATATGCACCATGGCCTCCCCTAGGAGCCATCTACATACTCCGGCTTCCCATCTTCACCCCACGGGTAACGGCCGTGCAAGTGATACATGAGTGATGCTCAGTTCCGCGCCCACCGTGTACATAACCAGGCATCCTCTGACCCCCGCCAGCCTGAGGAGTCACGGAGTCGGATTAAGAGCGCTACCATCCCGTCCACGTCCCGGGCAAAAGTCCCAGGGGACGACACTCAGTATATTCCGCTCCCGAGTGTCTACAGGAGCTCCACCGATATAATATCCCATCTCAGCTTAGAGGTGATACACACGCATCCGGAAATCCTTAAATACAATTTCTTAAAATGCACACACCCACGCATGCGTGCACAATGCCATGAAAACAACAATTATCAACGATCCAACAGTTATCAGCACCAACAGATAACCAAAACACAGTTTATAAAACAAGTTAGTGCAAAAATATATTAAAGTCTTAAAAGTCTTTTGGAGAAATACTTACAGCGCTTGAAAATAATTTTAGGAGGATCATGGAGGAACTGGAAGCACCAAAACAACAACTCTACAGTGTAAAAATACTGTGGCCGAATACACTGTAAAACCCAAATTCCAACGGAGTCAAACGAAGACTTGAAATTGATAGGGTAGGGCCTAATGAGGTCGGTGAAGCTAATGGTATCGAAAGTTGGCCGTGGGTGGTGGCCGAAACGGCGGTTTAAGGCCACGAAGTACAAATCGGAGAGGGTATTCGTAGGGGCGGCTCCGGCGACGGATCGGGGCCAAAAATGGATCGGTTAGGACGGCAAGGTGCCGATGATGAAGTGGTGAAAAAATGGTGGCCAATGGTGGCCAGACGGCGGCGAAACAGCGAAGAGAAGCCTACGGCTCCGCACGGTTACTGGCGGCTAACGGCAGCGTTAGCCGGCCTGAAAATTTATGGGTGAGGTCGCCGGTGGCTGAGGAACCGAACGGCACTGGCAGTGTCAACCACGGCGGCCGACAACGGTGATGGTAAGGGTGAAACCGATTTGCACGTGAGAGAGGAGAGAAAGAGTACGTGCTGGGCTGGGCGGTCCGAACGGGAGAAAGAGAAGGAAAAAGAAGAAAAAGAAAAGAAAAGGAAGAGAAAAAGAAAAGAGGAAAAGAAAAATATGGGAAAAAGAAATGAGGTCCAATCCTCACAACTTTCGAGTCACAGCTGATCCTCAAAAATATTATTTTTAAAACAGTAAATTTAATAAATCAGTTTAAACTTAAAACTAATTAAAATAAAATATTAAATCTCAATAATAATCACTCTTTAAAATAAAAAGTAATTTAATTGCAGAATACTAATTAAAATTATAAAAGCATATTAAAATAATTCTCGATTTAAAAATCCTAAAATAATCTCGTGTAAACACGTTTAAATTAAATTAAACGGCTAAAAATCAAATATTAAATTGAAAAGCGCTTCAATAAAATGCACGTAAAAATCAGGGTGTTACAACCTGCCCCCCTTAAAATAAATTTCGTCCTCGAAATTGTAGGGTCAAACATCAATGCTAAAGACAGGCATGAAATGAAACAAAAAGATAGGTTTAAGAGACATACTGCCATTTATCCAAACAAATATGGGTATTGCTCTCTCAAGTCTGCTTCTCTTTTCCAAGAGAAATCTTGAGCCAACGGATCACCCCAAGCTACCTTCACCAAAGGTATCGACTTAGATCTCAACTTTTGCTCCTTCCAATCAACAACCTGGGTCGGGGCAACCTCATAAGTAAGGTCAGGCTGAAGTTGAATGCGTTCTGGATCGACAAAACGCGGCTCTTGCTGACCAAAACTTTTCTTCAACGAGGACACATGAACACATTATGAACTTCTCCAAAATACTCTGGCAGGGCAATTCCGTAAGCAACAGCCCCAACCTTTTCCAAAATCTAAAAAGGTCCAACATACCTTGGGCTAAACTTTCCTCTCTTACCAAAGCGCTTAACGCCTTTCATAGGAGAGACTTTGAGATAAACCCAATCACCTTCCTCAAAAGACAGGTCTCTTCTCCTTGAATCAGCATAGCTTTTCTGTCGACTCTGCGCTGCTGCCATTTTAGCTCTTATAATTCGGACCTGCTCTTGCATTTCTTGGATTAATTCAGGCCCAATTAATTTCCTCTCGCCGACTTCATCCCAACACAAAGGTGATCTGCACTTCCTCCTATACAACGCTTCATACGAAGCCATCTGAATGGAAGTATTGAAGCTATTATTATAAGAAAATTCTATAAGCGGCAGATGATTTTTCCAGCTTCCTTGAAATTCCATGATATATGCTCTCAGAATATCCTCCAAAATCTGAATAGTATGCTCAGATTGACCATCAGTCTGATGGTGATAAGTAGTACTGAACTTCAAATTAGTACCTAGCACTGCCTGCAAACTCTTCCAAAAACGCAACGTGAAACGCGGATCTCTGTCCGACACAATACTCTTGGGTACTCCATGCAACCTCACAATCTCCTTAACATACAACCGCGCTAATTTACCCAAAGAGTCAGCATTATTTACAGGAAAGAAATGAGCACTCTTGGTCAACCTGTCCATGATCACCCAAATTGAATTCTTTCCTCTTGGAGTCCTTGGCAAACCCACAACAAAATCCATAGTGATGTCATCCCACTTCAATTCAAGAATAGGAAGTGATTGAAGCTTACCAGCGGGCCTTTGATGTTCAGCTTTCACTTGTCGACAAGTGCCACACTTCTCAATGAACAGGGCAATATCAGTCTTCATCCCTTCCCACCAAAAATTTTTCTTCAAATCTCGATACATCTTCGTGCTGCCAGGATGAACTGAATAATGAGCTGCATGAGCTTCAGCCAATATTCGCTCCTTAAATTCTGAATCTCGACAAAATAACTCTACGATTATGAAATCGAAGAATGCCATCTTTATCCAAACTGAAATACGAAGATCCTTTAGACTTCCTGACTTTCTTCCTGATATTCAGCAACTTCGGGTCTTTTCTCTGAAGAGTCTTTAATTCCTCAAAATCAACAACTCGGACATCCAATACTGAGGATAATAATTCTTCTTGCTGCGAACTCTCAATAAGAAGTCTTCTCATCCAACAAAGAAGAGAGTCCACAACTGAAGATTCTGCCTCAACTAAAATTCTGATTTTCAACGCAGCGCATCAGCGACTAGATTTGCCTTACCCGGATGATACTTGATCTCACACTGGTAGTCACTAATCAACTCAAGCCAACACCTCTGCCTCATGTTGAGATTCTTCTGAGAAAATAAACGCTTCAAACTTTTATGGTCAGCGTAAACTTCACACACCACACCATAAAGATAATGACACTAGATCTTGAGAGCAAAAACTATAGCTGCCAACTCCAAGTCATGAGTAGGATAATTCTTTTCATGCTCTTTCAGCTGATAAAATGCATAAGCAACAACCCGTACTTCCTGCATAAGAACACACCCTAACCCAAACTTGGATGCGTCACTGAAAACCACAAAAGGCTTATTTGACTCCGGAAGAGCCAAAACTGGTGCCGATGTCAACCTTCTCTTCAGTTCTTGGAAATTTCTCTTGCACTTATCTGACCAAATAAATTCAACATTCTTCCTGGTCAATGCAGTGAGAGGTCCGGACAATCGAGAAAATCCTTCTACAAATCTACGATAATATCCGACAAGTCCCAAAAAACTGCGAATTTCACGCACTGTTGAAGGACGTGGCCAAGATAAAACAGCTTCCACCTTGCTAGGATCAACAGCCACTCCATCTCGGGAAATCACATGCCCAAGAAACTTAACTTCCTCGAATCAGAATTCACATTTACTTAACTTAGCATACAATTGATGTTCCCTCAATTTCCCAAGCACCAAATGAAGGTGATAAGCATGCTCCTCCAAGTCTCGGGAATAAATCATGATATCATCAATGAATACCACCACAAAAGAATCCAGGTACGGTCGAAATACTTGGTTCATTAAATCCATAAAAGCTGCAAGAGCATTAGTCAACCCAAAAGGCATCACCTTGAACTCATAATGCCCATATCTTGATCTAAAGGCCGTCTTGGGTACATCTTTATCTCTTATCCTTAATTGATAATACCCTGACCTCAAATCAATCTTAGAAAATACTGCTGTACCTTGAAACTGATCAAATAAATCATCAATTCTTGGAAGAGGATATCTATTCTTGATGGTCACCTTGTTGAGCTCTCTATAATCAATGCACATCCGGAGAGTACCATCCTTATTTTTAACAAATAAAACTGGTGCTCCCAATGGCGAAGTGCTCGGCTGAATAAACCCCTTATCAACCAATTCTTGCAATTTCATCTTCAACTCTTTCAACTCTGCTGGTGCCATACAGTAAGGAGCCTTGTGCACAGGAGCTGCACCAGGTTCCAAATCAATAGCAAACTCCATTTCACAAACTGGAGGCAACCCAGGC
>QEOT01002900.1:16588-71518 GCA_003123785.1 Pterocarya stenoptera
GCTATTAATTTTAGCAGTAATGACCGTTAAAAATAAGTTCCTAATAATATGCATTGGAAAAATAATGTCTCAAAGAACACACAAAACAAATCAATAAAAAAAAAACTGAAATCATTTATAACTATAAAATACATAAAGATAGCAAGTACCTTTGTTGATCAAGACAAAATTCATTGCTACATTGCTAAAACCGGATAAGCTAAACTACTATACAATTTTACATAACCACAAATTTGTAACTAGTGGAAGAGTATGATTAATCTACAAGGAAATATATAACAAATCTCGACTTAATGAAGGATAGTGGTTAAACTTTCAAGTTATCGAGACAATATAATGTAAAATAAAATGAAAAGTTCATGCAAACATGCCAAATAATATAGTTTTTGAAAGCAGTATAACTTAAAGACCGAAATTTATCCTGTAATCTGCCATCAAACTGTTTACTTTTGCCGTCTAAATGAGGATTATAATTTCAAATAGAAAACAACAATATAACTCTACCTAAATGATCAACTTTTCCTTTATCCCTTCATCTTTGCATCAAAATCCCTGAATGAAGGGCTAAGACATATAATTAGTATTTTATACAAACAAAATGATGAGTACAGAATGTCATCTATAGACTTTGATTGGACAGCCTTAGTAGTTTAACAAATCTTAAGTTTAAACTAAGACTTAAGAGTGCATCTGTCCTCAACAAATCTTAAAGTTTGAAAATTAAAATTTAAAACCCATAAAATTGTGAAAGAAATACCAAAAGTTTAATCACATCTAACAAAAAATATATATAATATTTAAAAATATAACATGCAAATATTATGTATATATATCCAAGAGCAAAAATATGGAATATTAAGAGAGGATGAAAGGAGGAAGAGTGGAGAGGAAGACTTGAGGGAGGAAGAGAGGAAGGACAAGATGAAGAGGAGGATTGGAAGGGAAGAGGAAGATTGGAGGATAGGAGGATGAGAGGAGTGGAAGAGTGGAGGGAGGATGAGAGGTGGAAGAGAGGAGGGAGGACAGGATCAAGAGTAGGGCAGGAAGAGTAGAGGAAGGAAGAGAGATGGAAGACTGAATGGCGGAAGAAATGAGGGAGGAAGATAGGAGGACGAGTGGAGGAGAGAAAGAACAGAGGATGAGGAAAGAAGCATGAGGGAAAAAAATGGCAATAAGAAAAGATAAGAATCTTCTGCGATGAGATTACTTTTAGTTAGAATGATTGTTAACAAAAAGTTTCTAAAAATATGCCTTGTAAAAATTATATTTCAAAGAACAAAAAGTAGATAAATAAAAAAACTTGAATACATTTACCTAACTCTATAAAATACATAAATAAAGTAAGTACCTTTATCAATCTTTACAAAGTTCGTTGCTGCATTACTAATACTGGGTTAACCAGCATGAAAAACCTGCACTATTAGACTCAGTTTGGATTGAGAAAATACAATAAACAATTCAATTTTTTTAAATCCCAAAATAATAATAATATTTTAACAATATTTTATTCAAATTTTAACTTTCATCTCAACTCATCTCATATCAACTCACTATCCAAACTTAACCTTAAACAATCTAACAGAGTCACAAATTTTGCAACTAATGAAAGAGTATGGATTAATCTACAAGAAAATATAACAAATCTTGAGTTTATGAAGGACAACATTTGAACTTCCACATTATTAAAATAATAAACGAAAATAAAATGGAAAGTTCATGAAAACATGCAAATAAGAAAACATAAATCTTCTAACATAATAATACCTGGTGTTTCCTTGGACAAATACCACAGTTAGCATGTCATAATATAGTTGGTTAAAGCTTTCAGTGTAAACTGTGTGATAACAGAATATAAGTCATCAGATAAAAAATGATAGAATGAAATTTATCATGTAATCTACCATCAAACTATTTACCTTTGCCGTCTAAATAAGGATTATAATTTCGAATATAAAACGACAATATAAGTACCTAAATCAACCCTTCTTCATCCCTTCATTTTTGCATCAAAATGAAAGGTATTCCCTGAGTGCAAAGACCTATAAATAGTATTTTATACAAAAAAAATGATAAATACAAAAATGTCATGTATATATACCTATAAAGCGTCTGCCTCCATTGGATCAAAGGTGATGCTAGCCACTAAGTCTATACAATCAATGTTGTATATGCCTAAAACCTTCTCACAAAATCTCAAGGTTTGGAAATTAAATTTTAAAACCCTTAAGAATTGCGAAAGAAATACTAAAAGTCTAATCACATCCAACCAAAAATAAGATAATATTTAAAAATATAACATACAAATACGAGGAAGAAATGTTAAAATATTAAGAGATGAGAGAGTAGAGGAGAGAAAAGAAGGAAGCGAGGAGGGGAGGAGGAAGAGTGGAGGAAGAAAGAGGATGAGGAAAATAAGAGAAGGAAAAGAAGAGGATGAGGAAAAGAATAGGAGAAGAAGAGTGGATAGAGGAAGAGAGGTGGAAGGCAGGAAGATAGGATGAAGAGGAGGAGAGGAAAAGGAGAGGAAGAGTGAAATGAAGGAGGAGGAGAGGATGAAGAGTGAATGAGAGAGGAAGAGAAGAGGAAAAGTGGAAGAAAGGAAGAAGTGTGGAGGGAGGAAGAGAGGAAGAGATGATGTGGGGAAAAACTAGTAAAAACAAATATAGGAATTCTTCTACTATGCTATTAATTTTAGAAGTAATGATTGTTAAAAATAAGTTCCTAATAATATGCATTGATAAAATAATGTCTCAAAGAACACCAAATAAATCAATAAAAAAATCTAAAATCGTTTACCTGACTTTATAAAATACATAAACATAGCAAATACCTTTATTCGTCAATCTTTACAAAGTTTGTTGCTACAATGCTAAAATCGAATAACCTGGCATGGAAAACCTGAATTATTATACAATCTTACAGAACCACAAATTTGCAACTAATGAAAGAGTATGATTAATCTACAAGGAAAAATATAACAAACCTCGAGTTAATGAAGGACAACATTTAAACTTCCAGATTATCAAGACAATATAATGTAAAATAAAATGGAAAGTTCATAAAAACATGCCAATAAAAGACATAAAGCTTCTAACATTATCTACCTGGTGATTCCATTGGCAGAAAACCACAATTAGCTTGTCATAATATAGTTGTTAAAAGCTATCAGTGTAACTACCCTTCATCATCGTAGAATATATGCATCATTTAAAAAATAATAGAACAAAATTTATTCTGTTATATGTTATCAAACAATTTACCTTTGCTGTCTAAATGAGAATTTTAAATTCGAATAAAAAACAACAATATAAGTACCTAAATCAACCATTCTTCATCCCTTCATCTTTGCATCAAAACGAAAGATATTTTATACAAACAAAATAATGAGTACAAAATGTCATCTATAGACCTAGAGAGCGTCTACCTCCTTTGGATCAAAACTGAAGGTTAGCCATTAAGTCTAACCAATCAAGGTTGTATATACACACCTAAGGCTTCCTCAACAAATCTCAAAGTTTCGAAATTAAAATTTAAAACCCATAAGAATTGCAAAAGAAATTGCAAAAGTCTAATCACATTAACAAAAATAATATAATATTTAAAAATATTACATACAAATATTATGTGTAAGAGGAAAAAATGTGGAATATTAAGAGAGGATTAGAGGAGTAGATGAGGAAGAGAAAAGAGGAAGAGTGGAGGGCAGAATAGAGGTGGAGGAGAGGAGGACAGGAAGAGAGGAGAGGAAGAGTGGAGGACAGGATTAAGAGGATGATAGGAAAAGTGGAGGAGAATGAGGAAGAGAGGTAGAAGAAAGGAGGAGAGGAGAAATAATGGAGGAGAGGGTGAGAGGAAGAGGGGAGGAAAGGAAGATAAGAGTGGAGGGGAAGAGGAGAGGAGAGGAGGAGAGGATGAAAGGATAGGAAAAGTAGAGGAAAAGTGGAGGAGAGGAAGAAATGAAGAGAGGAGGAAAGGAGGAGAGGAAGAAAGGAGGAAAAGAGGAGAAAGGAAGAGTGAAAGAGAGAGGAGGAAAAGAGGAGAGAGGAGAGAGAAAGAGAGGTGGAAGAGAGGAGAAGAGAGAAAGAAATGAGGAAGGCTGGAGGGAGGAAGAGAGGAAAAGATGAGAAAAGGAATAGAGGAAGAGTGGAGGAGAGAAAATACTAGTAATAAAAAATATAGGAAATCTTCCACTATGATATTTTCAGTAGTAATTGACTGTTACAAAAATTTTCCTAATTATATGCATTGTAAAAATAATGTCTCAAAGAACACACAATAGATCAATAGAGAAAAACCTGAATACGTTTAACTACCTTTATAAAATACATAAACATAGCAAAGTACATTCCGTCATCAACCTTTACAAAGTTCGTTGCTAAAACTTGATCAACTGAAATGGAAAACCTGCACTTTTAGACAATCCTACATAATCACAAATTTTGCAACTAATGGAATAGTATGATTAATCTACAAGAAAATATAACAAATATCAAGTTAATGTAGGACAACCTTTGAACTTCCACATTATCAAGACAATATAATGTAAAATAAAATGGAAAGTTCATGAAAACATGACAATAAGAGACAAAGCTTCTAACATATCATACCTGGTGATTTCTTGGGCAGAAAATCAAAGTTAGCTTGTCATAATATAGTTTTTGAAAGTTGTCAGTATAAAGTGTGTAACTATGTCATCATCGTAGAATCTATGTCATCATATAAAACATATGATAGAATGAAATTTATTCTGTAATCTGCCATCAAACTATTTACATTTGCCGTCTAAATGATTATTATAATTTTGAATGGACGACGAGAATATAAGTATCTAAATCAACATTTCTTCGTCCCTTCATCTTTGCTACAAGAGGACATTACTTGCCAAGCTCGGCGTAAAGACCGACCTTTTCACGAAGTTGGGCAATTCAAAGACGGTCATAATGGCTGAACATTCCATTAGCTAATTTTTATCATGTAATCTGCCATCAAACTATTTACCTTTCCCGTCTAAATGAGGATTATAATTTCGGATAGAAGAGACAAGAAGAGTGGAGGAGAGAAGGAAAGAGTGGAGGAAATGAGAAAAGGAAGAAAGGAGGAGAGAACGAGGAGAAGGAAGAGAGGATGAGGGAAAAAACTAGCAATAAACAAATATAGGAAATCTTCTGCTATGCTATTACTTTTAGTAGTAATGACTGTTAAAAATAAGTTCCTAAAAATATATGCATTGCAAAAATTATTTCGCAAAGAAAACAAAATAGATCAATAAAAAAACTTGAAAACGTTTATCTAGCACTATAAAATATATAAACATAGCAAGTACCTTCCTTCATCAATCTTTATAAAGTTCGTTGCTACATTGCTAAAACTGGATCGACTAGAATGGAAAACCTGCACTATTAGACAATCTAACAGAACCCCAAATTTTGCAACTAATGGAAGAATATGATTAATCTACAAGGAAATATAAAAAACTTAGAGTTAATGAAGAACAACATTTGAACTTCCACATTATTAAGACAATATAATGTAAAATAAAATGGAAAGTTCATGAAAACATGACAATAAGAAACATATAGCTTCCAACATAATATACCAGGTGATTCCTTGGACATAATACCACAGTTAGCATTTCATAATATAGTTGTTGAAAGCTATCAGTGTAACTACCCTTCATCATCGTAGAATATATGTCATCAAACTATTTATCTTTGCCGTCTAAATGAGGATTTTAAATTCAAATAGAAAACACTAATATGAGTACCTAAATCAACCATTTTCCATCCATTCATCTTTGCATCAAAATTAAAGGTATTTTATACAAATAAAATGATGAGTACAAAATGTCATCTATGGACCTAGAGTGCGTCTGCCTTCTTTGGATCAAAACTTTAGGCTGGCCACTAAGTCTTTCTTCTAATCAAGGTTGTATATACACCTAAGGCCTCCTCAACAAATCTCAAAGTTTCAAAATTAAAATTTAAAACCCGTAAGAATTGTAAAAGAAATTGCAAAAGTCTAATCACGTTAACAAAAATAATATAATATTTAAAAATATTACACACGGAAAAAATGTGGAATATTAAGAGAGGATTAGAGGAATAGAGGAGGAGGAAGAGAAAAGAGGAAGAGTGGAGGGCAGAATAGAGGTGGAAGAGAGAAGGACAAGAAGAGAGGGGGAAGAGTTGGAGGAGATGAGGAAGAGAAGAGAGGAAGAGCAGAGGGAGGAAGATGGGAGGACAGGATTAAGAGGGGGATAGGAAGAGAGGAGGAAGAGTGGAGAGGAAGAGAGGTGGCAGAAAGGAGGAAAGGAGGAGGAGTGGAGGAGAGGATGAGAGGAAGAGAGGAGGAAAGGAAGAGAAGAGTGGAGGGGAGGAGGAAAGAGGAGGAGAGGAGGAAGAGAGGTGGAAGAGAGGAGGAGGATGAAGAGTGGAGGAGAGGAAGAAATGAAGAGAGGAGGAAAGGAGGAGAGGAGGAGAGGAAAAGAGGAGGAAAAGAGGAAAGGAAGAGTGAAGGAGAGAGGAGGAAAGATGAGGAAAGAAGGGAGAAAGGAGGAAAAGAGGAGAGAGGAAGAGACGTGGGAGAGGTGGAAGAGATGAGGAGAGGAGGAAATGAAGAGTGGAGGAGAAGAGGAAAGAGCAGGAGGAGGAAGCGAGGAGCAAAGGAGGAAGAGCGAAAGAAGTGATGAGAGGAAGAGTGGAGAGAGGAAGAGAGGTGGAAGAGAGGAGAAGAGGATGAAGAGGAGATTGGAATAGAGGAGGAAGAGTGGATGAGAGAAAGAAAGGAGGAAGACTGGAGGGAGGAAGAGAGGAAAAGATGAGGAAATGAATAGAGGAAGAGTGGAGGAGTGAAGGAAGAGAGGAGGAGAGAAAAAACTAGTAATAAAAAAAAATAGAAAATCTTCTGTAATGATATTTTTAGTAGTAATTGACTGTTAAAAAAAATTTCCTCATTATATACATTGTAAAAATAATGTCTCAAAGAACACAAAATAGATCAATAGAGAAAAACCTGAATACGTTTTCCTGGCTCTATAAAGTACATAAACATAGCAAGTACCTTCCTTCATCAATCCTTACAAATTTCGTTGCTACGTTGCTAAAACTTAATCAATTGAAATGGAAAACCTACACTTTTAGACAACAATCCTACATAAACACAAATTTTGCAACTAATAGAAGAGTATGATTAATTTTACACAATGAATGTCTAACTGGACAACAGAGACAGTGAGAAGAGATAAGGCCAATACAACCAATGCTTACAGAGATCCTGAATGGCCATAAATCAAATGGAGACAACTTGATATGGATGAAGAACTTTGAAACTATGAAATATTAGCAGCCAACAAATGTCTTTGATTGAGATTTTTTTTTAAAGGTAAGATGTGTTTGATTGGAGAATCAGCAAGTAAAACCTGGAATTTGGCAACTGTGTCCGGTGTTAGAGGATTCCTTGTGGGGACTCGGCGGCAAGTTCTGCAGCTTCTTTGTACTTCATTTGGGCAAATAGGTCTTGGAAACGTTGGACAACCTGAGACCCAAAACCGAGCATCCTCTGATTTTCAGTATTATAAGAAGGCACAGAGCAATAAATAATTCGAACTCTAAGCATATATTCATATACAAGCAGTCAAAGAATAAAAACATGTAATTACATATTACCATTCAATATATGCAACACAAACATCATTTATTCTATCATTGTGAGACCCTAGGTTCTAAAACGCAATGGCAATAATACACGTCCATAATCCCACATCCACAGTGAATTTGAGACGGGGATACACTATATTCCCAAGAACAAGGTTTGCTAACCTCAACACCCATAGCCCAAAGCATCATCTTTTTCATTCTTGGGATGTAATCATGCTACACTTGTTAAACATAACAAAAAGAGGGTCAACAGTAAAACATCATTAATAAATCACATTTACCTCTACTCTTATTAAAGGCTGCAGCACTGGTATGCTTAGAAAATCTACAAAAGTACTTAAAACTGTTCAATACTTTGCAGTGAAGGAGTCTTTTAAGGAGAAACACGCATAAAGAGAGTGCCTTGATCATTAAAAAAACCAATCTTTCAAAGCATTATCAAATCACAAACTGCAACATGGTTGCATAACTGCGTTAAATAACTACTGATTGATTTTAATTTTTATCTGCTGAGAATTTTCAAACTAGCAAAATGGGTACTATACGGTGGAAAAAGAATCAGCTTACAAGCTGCTAGGCTCCAGGAAGATTCCCTCTTTTGGCAAGATTGACAGCAAGCTCCAAATTGTTCAACTGAAAATGTAAATAGACCCCATTTGTAAACAAAATAATTATTTTTCCATAATAAAACCAACAAAAATGCATGCTTGTGAGTATACCTGGCCACTGACAGATGGTACAATTGTTTGATCATTTACAGTAGCCAATAACACCTGTCCACGTCTATTGATTGCATAAAAAACCTCCCACTGATTCTATTTCTATAAACTGCAGTAGCGGTCTCCAAGTCATAAACAAATAATTGCCCAAGCTTGGTGATCACGTAAATCAAACTGTATTTGTGGGATATCTGTGAATTAAAAAATTCATAACTATCAATTTTGCAGCAGTTTACTGAAACAAGTACCAAAAAGTAGTGACTTTGATACCTGCATTGCAACTGGAAAGTCATTAGCAAAATCTGGGGGGAAGAAAAGATCTGCTTGTTTCTTTGGAAAAGAAAGCTACCCTACCATAAAAAAAAAACCCAAATTCATATAGTTATTAAGGATGCAAGAAAAAAAAAAAGAATTGGTTGGCAGGATGGAAGAAAGTTGCAGAAGTAGAAAATGAGAATACATATTAATGATAACCATAACTTCTGTAAACTAATATACTCTGCCTCCAGGGCTCCCTATAGATTATGTAAATTAATAGTCTACTTCCAGGATTCCCACTTGATACCAGAAATGTTTATGAATCTCAAGCTCTTACTTCCCATAGCCATAAATTCGAATACGCATCTTGACAAGCCTAAAACATAGCTAAAACTTAGACAACTTGCTCCAAGTCCAACTTATACAAAACTTCTAAACAATAGCTTTGAAAGTTCAACCATGTGAAACCACTATTCATTTATATTTTCCATAATTTTCCTCAACTCCACTAAGATTTCAGTAATTCACAACACATAGCCACACCTGTCCTGATCCTTTTTATAAGTTGTCTGGGATTTTTTTTTTCTTTTTTTTTTTTTTTGACCATTGATCTTTTAATGTAGGGCCTAGGCGAGGTGTGGAGACCCTGTCCATTAGATTTTATGCAATTTATAATGAGTTGTACAACCAAGATACCTAATCCCAGCTTGCATGACAGAAAACAAAATCCATAACTGAAGTTACATACATATATATATAAAGAACAAGAACTTATCTGGAACAGAGAAATCTGTAGGTATGTATATGGAAATTCAGAATGCGGAAGTTAAAACCTATTTCAACCCATGGATACATTCGGTTATATCAATGTTCCTTTCTAAACACAACTCTTCACCACTCCATGGAAACAGCACACGAAGAACATATCATTAGTCATTTTACGGAAACCAGAAAATTGAATAGACAGAGAAAATGAAGGCATTACTAGTCAATTCTACCTATGTCACTAAAAATAAAAGGAAGAGCAAACAACCAAAAGGTAATTAGAAAGAAATATTAAGTTCACCTGGCTGGGCACCATAGTCCAAGATAGCTCATAAGGTGTTATAAGAACGACAGACAAAAGAGAGAGCGATTAAATTCATAAAGAATTTAGATAAGAAGCATAAGTAGAGTAACACCCGGATTTCAGGTCCAATTGTGAATCTCTTAGCCGAATCTGCTCGCAGAGCGGCATACCGAAAAGAAGAAAATTTGCGAATTGAGTAGTGAGTCTTCTTTCTACTCGACTTTTGTAATCTAAACTCTAATCGAAAGTAGACCCAAGCCTCACCCCTTATGTATGCCAATTATCCGAATCTAGTTCTAAATACAGGACTGCAAACTGGTCAAGGTAAGGGTTTGAGTTATCCATTTAAGTGTGGAACAAGACCTGAATTAGGACAATATTCATAGATTAGTTACTCTATGAAAATACCTTCGGCGAAGAATACGAATCGGACCAGCAACAGATTTACTGCAATGCTTACAGTTCGGATCATCAGATGCGTCTTGATGGCCGCGAAAACCACCCTTGTCTCCATTGAACCATGAGCCATAACAAACCACCACTCTCTCAAGTGGCTGCCTGTTTGTGTGAGGAATCTTGGAACAATAAATATACAGGCGTGTATATATATATGCGCGTGCGTGAACGTTGGGGAAGGGAAAGGGGGGACGTCTGTATGTTCTCCTGTTCTTTCATTGGAAGATTAGAAACGGCTATTTTTTGGATTTTGTTTAAAATTCAAATTAAAACCCTGGTAACTAGCTTTATTATTCAGCCCCGGGTGATTCAAGTGAATACGTTATTTGAATGAAAATGTTGACGATCGGCCAATTGGAGTATCAGTTTTGGTCTTGACAATTTTATTTTACTCTTTTTATCTCTTAAAAACAAGTATAAATCATTAGCAATATGATATTCACATCCTTTTAAAAAGATTTTAGGGTTAAAGATTATGAAAAATTATAATCCTAAAATTGATTTTACAATCTTTTAACAACAAGAATGCCAGATCATTTAAATTATTTAATTTATTAGATATTTTTCCACAAAATATAAATTTTTATTTTTCTCTCGATTGTAATTTTTCACTGATGAACTCAAAGCACAAGTAAATCGAGTTTCTTTATAATTAATCAAATAGGTGGAGAGACCTTCTAATTGATCTATTCCAATATCAACATAGTAAATTCTTACTTTTTGAGATAAAAAAATAATAATCTATCATATCAAATTAACATCAATGCCTTAATATGAATTTCTAGATTTTTTTTTTTTTTAATTTTATTTGTTGGCGATTAATCATATAGTTTCACTTGCTGTAACATTGATAACATGAATGACACCCGACACTATGATGGTTTAGTAACATGGGTATGTGAATAGTAATGTAAAACGAGTATCTACTACTTTTTTAACTTTTCATAAAAAAGTTAAAATAATCTCAACCTACTTCATATATTTTAACCTAAAAAGTTCAACTCATTTCAACCTAAAAAAAATTAAACCCATTTTAATGGGATCTACAAAATACTGTTATTCACAACTCAACTCAACTCAACATCTAAACGCAATACTTACAAGTTACCTAGTTACTCACGTGGACCTGGGGATTGTGTAGAGGCTACGAAAGAGAAATTTGTGCACGTAAATAAGCTCCTTGGCTAGCGAGTCTAATAATCTTTTTTGGACCCTGCTATAGAGATCGATACATGGGACCGATGGTATATTTTGCTTTTTTATTAATTTTTTTAAATATTTAATAAAAAGGAGGTAAAATGCACTATCGGTCCGATAAGCATTTTCCATCTTTTTTATTAGGTTTTTTATTTCCATGTGGCATAATGCAAGAACCAAAGCATTTGATAATGAAATGCATGCTCATCAGTTAATTTAGAAGAGCAAAAATTTTTCATATTCCTTAAAAACTCAATAAAGTGTTAGTTGAAACTACGTTCTCAAGAACTAAAAATCTATATCCAGAAATATTATTTATTTATAGCCCTTTGCACCTTGTTATAATGAGACATCCTTGTATGCAGAAAGTTCCAATTTTTAAACCATTGTAGGACTACTCTTAACATCTTTTAACAAATGTGAAGACTCTACAGCCATTTAATTAATAAAGATAAACTGAGGCAACCTTATGAAGAACTACCGCAAACATTCCTTGCTCAACAAAAAGGATTGCAGAAAACTCTTATGTGTCTTGACAATTGAGAAGTATTATAAACATTTGAAAATTCCAAGAAGATAAATAACAGCCTAAAATAGAGGTGTGTTTGCTAATGGTTGGCATAATTTAGTTAGATGATCAAGCATGCACTTAAGACACCTAAATGGGGGTAGACATTGTCTTAAATGCTTTCCATCTTAGAGTAACTGCAAAGTCTAGTCTAAACCCAATCACTCTTTACTATAGGATATAACTACCCAAAAGAGGAGAAGATGAAGAGACGAGTTGGAAGCTTGGAAGTTGAGGGCCAGGATAGTGAAGGGGAAGATTGAAGTTGTTGAGATTGAAGAGGTAGATGTGTTAACGAGTGAGTAGTAGGTGGTCAAAACTCAAATCTTATTTGCTTAATTTTTATTCAAATATGAGTTGAGATTGGACTCTTCGTCGAATTGCATTTTATGTTCACGAATAACCTCTTTAATATTCGAGTGAGTTCGAACTTGCACTGCTTCATTTAGATAAATAGATTATTTTATTTTATTTTGTAATTTTATTTACAAATTTTGATCAAAATCTTGCTAAAATCTTTATAAAGTTTCTACATACATAAGTCAATGATTTTATTTATAATGCGCTTCAAAAAATATTATATTTGTCATGATTTAAGTAGCATGTTTAGGATTAGGAACTTGATTTCCTCTAACCTTTATCATTATTCAAAATATTTTTATTAAAAAATTAATAAATATGAAGGTATTTGAATTTATACGAACTTGTACAAGTCTGATCGAACTTTATATGAGTTGTATCATTTAATAATCATTAATCAAGCATAAATTTGTACTAACAAAAAACTCATCTAATAAACAGATCAAGTCAGAATCGCGTTTGACCAAATCAATCTCGAGTAGCTCGTCTAGTAGTCTTATATATTTACTGCCTTAAAAAAAATAGAGAATCAAAGATGAAGAATGTAAATAAAAAATAAAATTAGTGCCGACTCCAAATATACCTGTCTAGGACACATAAACAAAGAGATATGTATATAATCAATGGTGTCCAGTTTTTCAAACCCAATGTTATTCAAACTTCCCGTGTCTTCTCCGACCTAGACTTGGTGCCAAATTTCTAATTCGAAAGTAGCAACTAGAAAGCACCGTCATATGTGCACCTCCACGTAAGTCAAAGCTTACCGTGCTTTGATAGGAAGCCAACGACGGCAAGCAAAAACCTAGAAGAACAAGTTAGTTGCAGAGTTAGAGGAAAGGAGTGATCTGAGTTAGGTTCGTAGAAGTGAAGCTAAGGGGGAGTTTGAACAAGAAACGTCGTTGTGGGAAGCTTGAAGGAAGTGCACTGTATGGAGTAGTCAAGTGAAATGGGAGTTTAGCTGCTTTCAGAAGTCTGAGTTATTCAATACGCAAAGTTCTTAATTGCTTTAATAAAGAGTAGTGTGGAACAAATAAATGAGCAAAATCAATAGACTATACAAGACCTTAAGGCTAATATCGAACAAATAAATGACATGATGTGCACAATCATTATGGGCCAAAATCAACAACAGCAACAACACAAGCAGCAACAACAGCGTGGGCTTCAATATGATGTCCAATTTGACCATGAACAACCATATCAGAGACGAGGTAATTTCAGTGGAGTAAAGTTAGACTTTCCTCATTTCCAAGGAGACCAACCAGCGGCTTGGATCTTCAAGGCGAACCAGTATTTTGAATTTCACTAGACCCCTATGCCTCATCGTATGCTCATGGCCTCCTATCATATGGATGGGGAAACTCTTGTGTGGTACCAAGAGTCTTTGGAGGGGGTCCATTTTTGCGATTGGAATAATTTCACTAGGTCGATGCTTATTTGCTTTGGTCCGATAGTGTATGATGATCTCATGGAAGCATTTACACAATTAAAACAAACCAGTTCATTGCTATGCACAAACGCACAGTTCGAGGCTCTTTTCAATCGGTTGAGAGGACTCTCAAATGTGCACAAGCCGAGTTGCTTCCTCAGCGGGTTAAAAGATGAAATCTGCCTTCCTATTAGGATGTTCAATCTTGTCAATTAATGCAGCATATGGGTTAACCAAAATACAAGAGGAATACCTCTTAAGTACAAAAAAAATCCAACAAGCCTATAATGGAGAAAACTAGTGTAGTAGCTGGGGGTTTTTCCCAAGGACCCTTCTCGTGTAGCAATAGCAGTAAATGGTCTAGACCCATGGGCGCCACTAGACAGGTATCCTCAGCTCAAATGGATGAGAAACACAAGAAGGGTCTGTGCTACCACTGCAATGAGAAGTTGAGCCGGGCCCATACCTGCAGAAATCCAAGGATTTAATTGTTACAAGCTAATGAAGAAGAATTAGGGGAGGAAGAGGGCACCCAACCAGATGATCATGTAGAAAAGGTTAAGGAAAACAAGGCCGCAGAAAAAGAGAGGAACCTGAGATTTCTTTGGTTGCAATTGCTAGAACACCCACAGTTAGAACAATAAGGCTGGTGGGCAACATTAAGGGGGAGCAGTTGGTGATTCTAGTGGACTCGGACAGCTCACATAATTTTATTGATTCCTCATTGGTTCCCAGATTGAAGCTGCTAGTGGACTCCTCTATTCAGTTAAGGGTGAGGGTAGTTGTGACGACCAAGACTTTCTAGCCTTTTTGTGTAATTTTTATTTTATCATAAGCCCATGAGAGTTTCGGCCCTCATAAGGAAAATTAGAGTTTTGAAGGCCAATGGAACTAGGGCTCACGCCCAACTTAAGATCATGTATGCCATTTGTAATCCAATAGAGCTATGTATAGGATTTGATGAATTTAGATGGAAATAAGGGAAAAGAGGTGAGAATGATCTAGAGTTTGGCTTACACGCCTACCATAGGAGATCAGCCTTTCTCTTGCCATGTGTCACACATGCATGGAGGTTTGCATGAAGGAATAAGCTTTGTGACACTTGTCACTATGGAAAAGAGATTCTAGAAGGAAGTGATTAGGTTATGGAAAAGTAGAGCCTAGGCCATGCATGGCAACAAAGGAGAAAGAGGATTTGCTTTTTGCCATGTGTCATACACGCAAAAAAGTAGGTAAAAGTTTGTCTTGGGAAGAAAGGCCTACACGCCTAGGGCTTCTAGAAGGAAAATCTTGTGTAACAACACCTTGACATGGACGGCTAGGGCAAGGTGTTTTGTGCAAAATTGGACCAATCTCATGCTTGTCTAGAAGTGTGGTGAAAGAAGATCTTCTTGGGAGAAGAAAGACGGTTCAGCAGCCCAGGCAGACACACACACACTCCTCACATGCCACTTGACACTCATGCACACATGTAGGAGATTGAGAAAGATCTCTAGCTTGACAAAGACCATAGCGCCACAAGATACATTGAACCAAGACATGAAATGAAGGACAAAAAAGGAAGGAGGTTTCAGTTTTAAGGATGTAGGCACCACTTGTCCAAAAGGAAATCCTATTGTGTTTCCAACACAATCAAATGATGAGATAGGGAGAAGCCATAGGGTAAGGCGCCACTTGGCAACATGCAAACAAGCTTGGCTTATGCAAGAAGCTTTATGTGTGTCTATAAAAGGGAGAGGAGCCGGAAACCCTAGGACCTTTAGCCACTTTGTGCATTGCTCTTGAGGTGTTTGGCCATCACCATTCTCTCTAACTTTCTATCACTTTCTTACCATCCAAACACTCTCCACAATACTTTCTTCTCATCCAAACATCTTTTGGAAGGTAAGCAAAGCTAGGAGTTACTTTCAACAGAAGAATCTATAAGGTATGAAGCCACAATTTCCTTACCACACACACACACACACGGTTTTAAGGGAGGATGAAGTTTCGGTTTTTTGAGTCCATCAAGAACTCATGCTCACGCATATACACACTTGAGTTAGAGGAGTTAGCTCATATCTTTGGAGGTTTTTCACATGAATCTACATTTTCATACACACGGCTAGATTAGGATTTTTCTTCAAACGAGGTGGTTTTAACCCTACTTGCTTTAAAGTTCGTAAGCATGATGATTTAAGTGAGAAGAGGGTCACATCCTTAGTAATTATCATGAGATAGGGTTTTGTTATAGTTGAGTTTCGGATTCAAGGAAAGAAGGTCCAAATGTTTGAAGTCTTTTTCTTGGGAAAAGATGTCAAGAGCACAACACTTAATCACACAGGTTAGGATTTTTCTGGAATGATGAACCTAACAATTATTATATGTAATTTTTCAACTTGCTTTCTATATATATATTTTGAATATTTGTAAGTACACTTCTAACTTGTACTTGTATATTTTATGTATATGTCTTGTGAACTTGTTGGTTGCTCAATTTATGTGATTGTTCATGTTATTAACGTTTCCTTCATATGATATTATCTCTTCTTAGCATGATGATCTAATGTATAAATAGAATGGCTTATGGAATATGTATTCATGTTATGAAAATAGAATAGGAAGCCATCTAGGGTTCGGATTGCATAATATGTATTTTGTATGTCAATGATTGTTGCTTGACCAAATCTTATATAGGACTAAGTTCAAGAAAATGTTCATCTATAACCACTAGAATGTTTCGGCCACCCATGAATATTCTTGTTAAAGTTTGTTTAATACATTAGAAGATTCTAAATTCATGAAATGTTGATTGGAATGATTGTTTTCAAGCTTAAAGGTCTCAGCTATTGCCTTATATGAAGTATAATTATTTTGTGGTGGAAGTTTATTGAGCTAAGAATGATTTTTAGATGTGCTAGGGTTTGCATGTTTCGGCCCTTATATGGAAAGTATTGAATGTTTGTCTTTTGGTTGATGTTCAATGCCTCAGAAAGTTTATAAAATAACATGTTCGCATGTTCTAATATTTTCAAGCCGTAACGCAAAATGTATTGGAATTGCATGTTTGAATGTCATATGATCATGATGAAGCACTCGGCATTGCATGTATCTCAAGAAAGTCTAAGTTTTCATTGTCATGTCACATGAATTGGGATTGTGAAAATCTTTGAGAGAAAAAGAATCTTTTTAAAAGTTTTTATCACGACTCCAAAGGCTAGGACAGGGAAATGTCCTAGTGGAACTACTCTGTTCACTCAAGAGTGCTTAAAATGGAGTGGTAACCCCTAGGTCGATGAAATACAGTCAACGAATCTCGAATTATTCCTAAAAAAAAAGGATACTAGAGCCGGATCGCACCTAAAGCTAGTGGGTGCACTACGATGAAGGTGAAGCGAGCTGCCGTAATATGAAAGTTTGAAGTAAGACATAGTTGCCTTGGTCAACGTGGCCAATAGTCGATGTTGTAACTAGCGGGGAACACACGATGCATAGAAGAATTGTGAGATATCCATTCATAAGTTAAGAAAAGCTTCAAGCTCAAACTATGTTATATGATCAAGAACCAAACTTGCAAGTATGTTTAATAAACAAGTATGAAATAAAGAAAAAATGTTTAAAAAAAAAAAAGTTATGAAGGTCATTTTTTATACGATGTCTTTTTAAAAAATCAAATACATAAGTAAAGTCTCATGTCCATGCATTCATTGTTAAGTTTGTTTCCATATGCTTATGATATCTATTACATGTTATTTGTTTACTTACTGAGATTTCTTGAAATCTCACTATTATATTTTCTACTATCATTCCCTATTTGGAATGATAGAAGTTGTGCCAGGTATGCAAGACCACTAGTTATGGATGAGATCTGTGAGATAATTGAGGATGAGCTCACAGTGGAGACTAGTCATCAATTCACCTTAGAAATGCTAAAGATTTCAGCTCAGCGACTCAAGAAGATTTTGGCAAGTCTAAATGAGCCCAATGTTGGATTTTCATCCTTGGATCCTCAAATGATATTAAGGTTTAAACATGATATGAAGTTTGTGTCGAGTTATCTGAAACAAGCCAAGAACTCCGCTGTAGAAGCTAAGGAAGTCGCCATGGAGCTGGGATTGGATATAGACCCCCCAAGTGTCTAGGGGAGTGTTTTTTAGTTTGCTTGAGGATGGGACTTTGGTTCTGACCCATTCCACTTTTGGGAAATAACTCTGTTTAAGTTGTATGTTTTGGTCCTATGTTTTGGGAGTCTCTTTTGGAAACTTAAACACTTTTTATGACTCTTAGGGATTATGAAATTGAGATTTTATGTTCTTCGGTACCATGGCTATTGTTCCATTAATTGACTTAAGTTGACTTTCCGTTTGCGATATACCGCATATTGCTAGTTATCATTAGGTGCATTGCATCTTATCTATCATGTACGAGGAGTAGGTAACCTTGTGTTGCATCCCAGCGTTTCAGTTTCTGCCAAATCCCAAGTGGGGGATAGGGGCACCACAGTAACTAATGGCCAATGTCTCTAAAGTGGGGGGGGTTGTGTAGAGCTGTAAAGTTAAAGGTGCAACGTAACATGTTTCAACCTTCCCTTTACTTACTTGATATTGCTGGATGTTACATTGTGTTAAGGGTCCAATGTTTAGAGACCTTAGGCTCTATAACTTGGCATTTTTCAAAGATGTTTATGAGTTTTTTCTATGTGGGGAGGCTAGTGGAATTAAAAGGGTTAAGATTGTGCCCTTCGATGGTGGAGAATGGACAAAAGATGTTAAAGGCCACGATGGCCAAGGGGAAAGGGTTGTTATTATAGATTGTGTATGAGAATAATGGAAAATATTCTTATGTTGAGGATAATGAGGTTAATGAATTGTTAAAAGATTTCAAGGGGTTTTTGAGGAACCTAAAGGTTACCCCCTACTCATGCCCATAATCACAGATAATTCTTAGGGAGGGTGCTCAACCTATAATAAACAGGCCATATCAGTACCCCTTCTATCAAAAGACAGAAATAGAGAAGATAGTGTTTGAGTTAATGAAATCAGGGGTGGTAAGACCAAGTTCCAGCCATTTCTCTTCCCATGTTTTGCTTGTCCGTAAGGACGATGGGAGTCGAAGACTTTGTGTTGATTATAGGGCATTAAATAAGGAAATGGTGAAGGCAAAGCTTCCTATTCCGATGATTAATGAGTTGTTGGATGAATTGTTTGGCTCGCTTCCTTTATCTAAACTCGATTTGAGGTCAAGTTATCACTAAGTGAGGGTAGTGGATGAGGATATACCCAAAACAGCTTTCCGAGCTCATGAAGGGCATTACGAGTTCTTGGTAATGCCCTTTAGCCTAACTAATGCGCCAACCACCTTACAAGGGTTAATGAACGATGTATTTAAACCCTATCTCTGAAAATTTGTGCTGGTGTTTTTTTACGACATCTTGGTGTATAGTAAGAGCTGAGATGAACATTTAGGGCACTTAAGTAAGCTATGATCCTTGTTGCAGCAACACAGCCTTTATGCCAAAAGATCTAAATGTAAATTTGCTGTTGGGGAAATTGATTAGTTGGGTCACCTAATTAATGCTGATGGAGTGATGGTTGATGCTTCTTGTGACACCCCCAGATTCTGCTTGGGATCAGACGGACATTCAAAGCATTGGGATATGCAACACAAGGTTACCTGCCCCCGTTCATGACATATAAGATGCAATGTTCCTAACATGCATCTAGCATTATGCAATATTCGCAGCGGCTTTTTTTTTTTTTTTTTTTTTTTGGAGCAATACTATGCACCAAACTTATAATATCCTAAATAATTAAAGCGTAATCTATTCATACTTAACAAATAAAGCATCCACGATTACAGTACAGGTCTCAATAGACTGTAATCTCAAAACATGGGAGACCAGACTCCATATTTACATTGCCAAAATATACTATCAGGCAAGTTCGTTAAGTAACTCGCGTAACTCCACTAACGATGCCGGAATACTATCTAGAGACCTAACTATAGAGGCTACAAACTCCGCGTTGCGTCTAGTCAACCACCTCCAGTCTGCCAATGTCTGCTCCCTGCTCTTATCCTGACACATCGCCTACCATTCGGGAGGAATGGTAGTTGGGACTGCCACGGTGAGATTTGATTACAAATCTCAGCAAGTTAACAAGAAACTTCCACACAGGTTAATGATGCATGCATGGCAGTAAAATCATGAATTCATAATCAAAATCAATAATAACATAGCATAACTTGACATAACATGGCATGAAATAATAAGCATAACTTGACTTGACAGAACATGACATGAGCTGACATAACTTGAACTGACATAACTTGAACTGAAACTGAAACTTAGCTTGACATGACATAACATGTACGTAAACTTAAAACACAACATGGACTAGCAACATAGCATGAACGTGAACCTGAAACATAATATGGAATTGAAACATAGTATGAATTTGAACATACATAATTTGAACATGAACTTGAAAATAACATGAACCTGAGCATAACATAACATAAACGTGAACTCGAAACATGACGTGAACGTGAACATGACATAACATAAACGTGAACTTGAACGTAACATAAATGTGAACATAACCTGACATGAACATAAACTTGAAACATAACATAGATTTGAAACATAGCATGAACGTGACATAAACTTGAAACTTGAGATGAACGTAAACTTGAACATAACATAACGTGAAACATAACTTGAACGTGAAATACATGAATTTGGAATCTTATTCAATAGACTTAATCATTTAACTGACCATACAGGTGCTACACGGGTCCCCTTGAGCCGTGTGTCTCTGCCAATTACCGCATCACAACACAGGTATCTATACCAGCTGTGAGTGCGTTAATACATACTCCACAGTTATTGTGGCCTCACGTATTCTACGTGTCACAATTGATGTGTCTCACGTAGTGTATGCTCCACAGTTGTTGTGGTCCCATACTTCATGCTCCACAGTTGTTGTGGCCTCATGAATTGTTTGTGTCACACTTGCTGTGAACACACGTAAAATAAAGTATGGCTCCATCGGCGTTAGTGCCTGACGCGCTCCGGTGACCAGTTAGTTAGGCCCCATTCGCAACCTGTTGACTGTACTTCATCAACCCAGGGAATTTTATACCTATTTAAATACTCCAGCGTGAACAAAGGAGTTCCACTAGGATATTACCCCATCCTAGTGCTTAGGGTCGTGATTGACATGGATAACTTAACAAAACCGTTCTCAAGATACACGAACTGTATTCCAGACGGGATGATGTGAATACGAAAAGACAGAAGTCCTTACGTAGCGTAACGTGACATGAACGTAAGAAGATAGAAATGACGTACTTTGAGACATAAATATATCAGACAACATTTCATTACGTGGCATACGTGTAACATATAATATTTCATAACATGACATAATATGAACAGACAATATTTTGTAACATGGCATAATATGTGACAGTGAATATTACGTGACATGACATACATGTAACAGATAGTATACGTAATGTGACGTACTTGCAATAGATAGTAATATGTGATAGAATATATTATGTAACAGATAAGTATTTCATGACAGAATAATTCGTGTAGCAAATAAACATGTAATGACATGGCATGGTATGACATATATAACAACATATGAATATAATTTTTGTTCCCTTATCTATCACACATACACAGTAAACTTATAGTAAGTTAAGAGCTAACTTACCTCGATCGTCGCGTTTTATGAGAATAAATCGTGAAACACGAAGAACTATAAGAGGGTATTCTAAAAGTTAGAAATTTAATTACTAATAATTAGAAATGTGAAAAGAGACAACTTAGAGTAAAATTATCATTTTACCCTTTACATGTAGGAAAATGACAATTTTACCCCTAACTTAAGGATTTCACATCCTAAGTCTAAAAATTACCAAAATTTACATTCCTCATGTAACTTTTGTCCTAAACTCAAATATCAAGTCAGAAAAAAAATTAAAACCAAACACAACTATTAAAACTCTATAGGTCAGAAACTTACATAGGCTATATTACCCTTGATTTGTTGCAATTCCTTCCAATTTTAAAAACTCATGATCAAACCAAATTTTTGCAACAAATATCTTTCCATCCTAAGTTTAAAACACACTTAAAATATCCATTAATAAAAAGCTAATCATCAACACCAAACTTTTTGAAAAAAGATCCAAACTTTTTAATAAAAATAAACCCTTAAATCACAAATTTTAACCTTAATAGAAACATCTCCAAGAATTCCAAAAAAAATCAAATCTTACTTCTAACATATTTACAACATCATCCTAAGATAAACCATACTTTAAATCATCAAAAAAAAAAGTCATCAAAATCACAAAACAACACTTGAAATTTTTGGTTTTACACTTAGTCTAAAAACAGAAACTTTTCTCTAAACTAGCTTTGATAAATCTCTTGACCCATGGCTTAAAGACATGTGATCTTCAAACGAAAACATCACATGGTTTTAAAAATGTATCCTAAAGAAGATCCAACTATCAAACTTAAAATCACATGGCTAAAACTCAATAAAACATGGATCTAACTCAACACATCAAATCTTAGGCCTAACCAAAATCTTCTTGCATAGAAAAATCATATCTTTGAAACTAATACTAAATATCTACAAAATAACATCCTAAAATGAAAATAAGATACTTAGAATCATCACATAAAAATATCATAGCCTTTGGAATAAGCTTAAACCACGAAATATTCAAACTTTCCCAAAACAAAAACTGTTTTCCCACTTCCAGTTTTCAAGTTTCTAGATCTAAGGAAATCTATCATCAAAAGCTTTAGTCATGCAAGAAAACCTCAATGAACATTCATAAACACATGCTAACAACACTCCATAAACTTTTCGGACCAAGATATGTCCATTAGCTTGGTCAAAAACTCCAAGACATAGCATACTCTCTAGTTTCAGGCCCAGAATGACCTTTCTATGGTTAAAAATACTTTTGACCAATAAAATGAGAATGTAATGAGACAAATAATATATCCACGAAAACTACACTCAAAGAAGAACGACTTTTATGAAGGAGTCATCATATGAAAATACTTACAAAGGGTTGAAAAGCTCCACGCAAAACGACACATAAATCTGCCCGAGAGAGCTCTTTTGAGTTTCTCTCTAAGAACGGGATGAAGAAGTGATGAAATGAAAGGAAGGGTGCCTTGCACGACTCTATACTTCTGGAGGGTGAAGTTATGGGCTTGAATGACCCCTGATTGGATGTGGCTATGTGACATAAAGTGGAGAATAGAGAGGGGAAAAGACTGCCTGCAGCAGCTGTGAGATATGGGGGTTGATGGGGTGGATTTCTCCTTCACATCAAAGCACTATTGGGTGCAGCCAATGGCAGTGGATGGTCTGCCATATGGGGGAGGAAACTTCTTCAAGAAGCTTTGCCAAGGTGGCCAAATTCGTGGGTCATGGTGGGTCTCAACCAAATGGGCTTCAATTTGGGGTTTAAAGGGAGTTTGGTTAGGGTTTGAGATACTATCAACCCCAAATCCAATTTTTCTTGGCCCAATCAAATTTTCAAGGTTTAAAAGATTAGATAATGATGTCATAACAAGAATTTGAGAAATTAATAGCATGTGAAAGGGATTTAATCTAGTGATTAAACACAATACTAGAAATCAGATTAAAAAGGATTGGGAGGCCAACTTTAGAGTTTGGGGAAACCGTTTAGGGTTTCGGTTTCAACCAAAATTTTGGGGTTTCAATTAGATTCCAACCATTTAGGGTTTTACTAGGGTTGAAACCCTCTTTGATCTGGCACAAAATTGGTTTATCAGATGAAAAAGAATAGCGTTTCGCTTAAGTGGCATGATCTCACATTTTGATTCCTTCATAATCCAACTCATTGTTCCTTTATGAGCCAAGTGTCTAATACTATTCACTATGTGTGGCTAAGATCTTGTCAAGTGTCCAAATAAAACTTCACTAACCTAATTTGGACCTTTCACACTGTGATTTTGAAAACACTGCACTTGGTGTGCTTATTGAGGTTACTATTCACTCCAAAAAAAATATAATAAACTTAGTACTGAAAAATCCTAAATATTCATATTAACCTACAGTGAAAATCGTTTTCTGAAATTCAACCCCGAAGTACCCCTAAAAATAAAATCATAGTTTCAAACAGGTGTTTCATCCGGAATTATGAAAATTGATTAATACGCCATAAAATCCTAAATAATCAATTGAGTCTAATGGCGTAGACCACAACGAATTCTGACACTTCTAACTATCTCAAATAATTCAACTCATATTTCTAGTACCATAGTGAATGATAACACTGACTATGTTGATAGATTAAAACCTATGCGATTGGTCGATTCGTGAAAACTTATAGGGTTTTCATGAGATTCCTAAACTCAATAAAAACTCCACTAATGAATTTCTAGCGGGCTGTTACACTTCTAAGGTGACTTCTATGCTAGAGTGGCCCAAGCTTAAGAATGTGAAGTTTTTAAAGGGATTCTTAGGGCTAATGGAGTATTATCGGAAGTTTATCAGAAATTATGGAGGTATTGCAGCCCCCCTCACAGCTTTACTTAAGAATAACCTTTTTCTTGGAATGAGGAGGCAAGCAAGGCATTTGTAGGCTTGAAATAGGCTATTGCACATCCCTCGATATTAAGATTGCCGGATTTCAGCAAACCCTTTACTATTGAGTGTAACGCTTGTGGAACCGACCTGAGAGCAGTTTTAATGCAGTTGGGACAACCCATTTCTTATCTAAGTAAGGCCATTAAGGGTAAAGCCCTTCTCTTATTTACCTATGAAAACAAACTGTTTGCTCTTGTAACAGCAATCCAAAAATGGAGGCCTTACCTCCTTAGTTAGTCGTTTGTGATTAAACTGACCAATAGACCCTCAAGTTTTTACTTGAACAGCGAGTGGGTACTGAGATCTAGCAAAAATGGGTGGCAAAATTGATGGGGTGTGATTTTTCGATTGAGTACAAAAAAGAAAGGGAAAATAGGGTGGCAGATGCCCTATCTCAAGGGGAGAAATGTAGAGGAATCTATGTGTTCTGCAATGGTTTCATTGCCCACTCTATTGTGGGTTGATGAATTGAAGTAGAGTTACCAAAACTCTAAGGAGCTGGCTAAATTGTTGGAACAACTCCAGGCCAACCAAGACATCCCTAAGGGATTTTCCCTACAGCAAGGACTGATCATAAGAAAAGGAAAGATAGTATTGGCTTCTGAATCTAGGTTTTAAAAAAAGGTGTTATATTATGTGCACCACAATCCCCAAGCAGGTCATTCAAGCTACTTGAAAACATATCAAAAGGTTAAGCGTGATTTCTACTAGAAGGGTATGAAGAAAGATCTTTAAAATGTAGTGAAGGAATGTGACACATGCCTAAGGATGAAGTATGGTGCCAAAAGTACAATTTTATTTATTTGAGATAGTTAAAATTTTTAGAATATAATATGGTTTGCATCATTAGACTTAGAGGAATATTTAGGATTTTATGGTGCAATAAATTCATTTTTAGTTTTCGGACGAAACGCTTGTTTGAAAATGTGTTTTATTTATTTCCAGACACTTCAGGGTTGAATTTTAATAAACAAATTGCACAGTTAGTTTAGTATATATGTTTAGGATTTTTTAGTACAAAGTTTATTTTTTACTTTCTCGAAGTGAATAGTAACTCAATAGTAGCATCTAGTGTAGTGTTTTCAGAATCATAGTGTGGAATGTCCAAATTAGGTTAGAAAAGTTTTATTTGGATACCTGGCAAGATATTAGCCACACTTGGTGAACAATATTGGACACTTGGCACAAAGAGGAACCATGAGGTGGATTGTGAAAGAAATCAAGGTGGAATCAAAACAAAATACTATTCCATCCAATCATCCATTTTGTGCCAAACTAAGAGGGTTTTAAACCTAGTGAAATCCTAAATATTTATAATCCAATTGAAATCCCAAAACTTGGAAGAAACCGAAACCCTAAATGGTTCTCTCAACCCTAAAGTTGGCTTCCAAACCCTATTTGATCCGATTTCTAGCATTATGTTTAATCATTTGATTAAATCACTTTCACATGTTACTAATTTCTCAAATTTATGATATAACATCATTAACTAAACCTTGAAAATTTGATTGGGCCAAGAAAAATTAGATTTAGGCTTGATAGCATCTCAAACCCTAACCAAACCCTCTTTGGACTCTAAATGAAGCTCACTTATTTAAGGCCCAATAATTTTGGCTACCTTGAAAAAGTTTCAAAGCTTCTTGAGAAAGTCTCTACCCAACCCTGACAGGCCATCCACTACTCCTAACAGCCCCAAATAGTCACATGATGTGAGAGGGAAATCCATCTCATCACCCTCATTCTACACAGCAGCATCAGCAACCCACTCCCCTTCACAATTCTTACCTTTTTGTGACCTAACCACCATACCTCAAGATGTTATACAAGGCCATACCTTCCTTTTTAGAAGTACTTGAGGTGTGCAGGTCACCACTTCTCTCAATTCACCCACATTGTTAGGGGAAAAAAAAAACCTTAGAAGCTCTCTCGGGCAAATTCTAGAGGTTTTTTGCATACAATTTTTAGAATCTTTTTAAGTATAATATCACAATGTTCTTTCATCAAATTTGTTCTTCTTTGAGTCTAGTTTCTATGGGTATCTCATTTGTTTAATTTCATGATCTTTTGGTCAATCAAAAGTTATTTTAACCTTGTAATTGTCATTCTGGGCGATAATCTGAATAATGTGTTGTATTTTGTGATTTTTTTCCCAAGCTAATGGAATGTTGTTAACATGTATATATAAATGTTTGTTGAAGATTAATTGCATGATTAAAGCTTTTGATGGAATATTTTCTCAAATCTAAAAACTTAGAAACTAGAAGAGGAAAAATAATTTTTTTTTTTTAAGAAAATTCGAGTCTTTTGTAGTTTAATCTTACTCCAATGGCTTTAATATTTTTCTTTGATAATCCTAAGTCTTTTATCTATATGTTAGGATGTTAGTTTTAAGATTTTTGGCATTGGTTTCAAATATGTGAATTTTTATACAAGAGATTATACGTTGGGTCAAAAGTTTGATTTTTTTAGTTAGATCCATGTTTTGAAGTATTTTTAACCATGTGATTTTAAGTTTAATGCTTGGATATACTTTACAACACATTTGTTAAGCCATATGATATTTTTTTTGAAGATCTCACCATAGAATGTCAACCAAAATTTACAATATTTTGGTTGAAGTATAAGTGTTGAAATTGGATAAAATTGCAACAAAAATAAAAGAGAAAGCCATTGGAAACTTCGGCCCTATGGTATTTTTCATAGTTGTGTTTGGTTTTAAATTTTTCTAAGTTGATATTTGATTTTAGGACAAAATACACATGATGAATGTAAATTTTGGTGATTTTTAGAATTAGGATGTAAAATCCTTAAGTTATGGGTAATAAAGTCTTTTTTCTACATGTAAAGAGTAAATGGTACTTTAAGTTAGCATTTTTCATGTTACTTAGTTATTAGTGATAAAGTTACTAGCATTTAGAACTCAAACTTACAGTTTATCGTTTTTCATGATTTTCCTCGTAAAACGTAATGATCACTGTAAGTTGGCTTCTAACTTATTATCAGATTACTGTGTATGTATGTTGGTAAGGGAACCACTATTTGTGTATTTATGTTATCTTATATGCCATGTTACATCATGTATGTCTCTTACACATGTTATATTCTATTACGATATATGTATATGTCACATAATATATTATGTCATGTAATAATTATCTGTTATACAATATACTTGTCACGTAATGTTATTTTTTAATCATTATGTGATGCCTAGGAACTTTTTTCTTATTATATATTATGCCATGTCACGAAATGTTTGTCTGTTATATGTTATGTCATGTCACGAAATATTTGTTTGTTTCATGTTATGTCATGTCATTCATCTCACATACATGTCACATTACCTTACGTCAGGTCATCTTTCATTTCGCTTCATATCACGTCATGTCTCGAGTACAGAGTATGTCTTGAAAACAATATTTTCATCTCAATAAAGTCAATTTCAAGTTTCAATTTCATGCATTATTAATTCATGTTCAATTTGAATTCTTATTCACGGTTAATTTATACTACGGTTGAGGAATATATGATATGTCTGGTACTGCAGTCAAGGCATATGCGCTGCCGTGTACTATGGTGAAGGAATATAATCTATTGTAAATACAAAAAGAATACTCATGGTGAAGGTGTAGGAGCTACCTGAGTACTCCCATTTTTCTTAATCAGAATGCAAAATTTTAGTTATTTGAGCTAGCATTTCGAGTTCAATTTAGTCCACGTTTAGTTTAGTTCAGCTCATGTTTAGTCTCAGTTTAGTTCACGTTTAGTTCAAGTTCAATTCATGTTCAGTTTCACGTCCAGCTTTATGTCATGTTTAGTTCACATCAGTTATATTCTTCTCATGTCAGTACACGTTTTGTTAAATCTCAAGTCACGTCAAGCTTATTTATGATCATGCATACATTCATGATTTTACTGTCATGTATGCATCTTTAACCTTTATGTTAAGTTATCTATTAACTTGCTAAGATTTGTATCAAATCTCACTTGGTAGTCCCAAATACCATTCCCTCTGGAATGGTAGACGATATATCAGGATCTGGAGAATTCATGAATGGATGATTGAACAAGGTCAAATAGAATGTAGAGCAGATAAAGAGTTGATGGAGCCTAACTCCCATTTTCTGGACGTCAGTTTGGATATCATAGTTGAGCTAAGTGAACAGGTCAGCGAATTAGTACAATAGTTTTTATTTCCAAACTATAGTTATAGAGCGCTATCTCCAATACTCTTTATATTACAAACCTATTGGATAAGTACTGTAACCTTTTGGATACTAGCTATCACATGAATTTTATGAAGCATATTTATGTTTTGGGATATATATTACTTCTAGTACATAGTATTGCTGAAAGAAAAAAATTATCCGCTACAAATATTGCATTTTGCTAAATGCATACTAGGTGCATTGCATCTTTAGTTGTTATGGACGGAGGTAGGTAATCTTGTGTTGCATGTCTCGACGCTTCAAGTTTCGTCAAGTCCCAGGCAGATTTTAGGGGTGTCACATTAAGTGTGGGTGGCAAAAGCAAGGGGTGTGGGGTGTAAGGAAGGGAATGACTAGGTAGATGAAGGAATGACCAATTGATGGGATGTTGGTTTGTGAAAGTGGAGGAAAGAAGGCTAAAGTAAGGGGTTGTCCTACTGCTGCTACTGGCGGAGTGGATGAGGTGTAATGGTGATTGTTTGACTCGCCATCAAGACACTATTTGTGGTAACGAGTGAGGTTGCATGATAGTCATGGTATGGCCTTGTAAAGAGGAGGAATATTACTCAAGAAGCTTGGGCTAAGTAGTGATTTCGGTGGGACTAAGTAGGACTAACTGAATGGTGTCTAGTTTGGGGATTAGTTAGGATTTCAATAATGGTTTGGTTCTCGTGTAATTTTTCTTAGTTAATTATAATTACCAAGATGTAAGAGAGTTTTTAAGGGTGTAAGAGTGTGTAATTGAGTAGTTAGTTGCATGTGGAAGTGATTTAACCAAATGAGAAATCACTTAATCAAAATTGGGTGTAGTTAATGTTTGGAAACCAATTTTTCCTCCAAGAATTTAGGATTTCGGTTGGCTTTCAATAATTTAGTGTTTCATTAGGGTTAAAACCCTCTTTTGGTTGATTAAATAGTATTTGGTATAAGAGAGCATTATGACAAGCTTGGATCACACTTCATCTCTTCACAACTTGTTCTCCTCTTGATATGTGTCCTAGGGTTTCCGAATGGATGGATAGGATTGTGCCATGTGTCAAACTCAAAAGTTTTCTAATGATCCAAAGTGTATTTGGACATCTTCCATGGCAATTTGACAATTGTTTGAACTAATTTCCACTTGGCACTCTCCTGAAGGGTTACCATTCATCTAAAAAACTTAAAACTTTTTATTGCACCGTAACATCCTAAATATTCTTATGGGTCTAATGGTACAATTTGTTTCGAAAAATTCTATACCTAAGTGTCTTAATTAAATAAAAAGGTAACTCTGTCACCATAGTAGATCGGGATCCGACTATACTAATGGATTAAAAACCTAATCGATTGCTCCATTCTTTCTAGTTGTTACATTTTTGGGATACAAGGTGATGTTTTTATAAGGCTCGAGGTAAGTGACTATATTCATACCCTTTTTACTGCTTATTGTAAATAGAAATGTCATTTTTGCAAACTATGCTATACGTATATGGTTAAGGATATGTGTGTGTGTGTGTGTGTCTATTATTCTTTGACAACCCCTTTTCATGTACCCTTATTATTACATGTGATGCATGAAGGTCTTACTATATTTGTATAATATCATTATAGTGATGCTAGGGCCACAGAAAATTTATACCTAAACTACCACACCGAATTATGTGGCAAAGCCACCTAGGAGCCTAAAAGTAAAAAAGGCAAAATAGAAAAGATGAACACCTGACAGCCTAAAAGTAAAAATTAAAAATTAAAAAAAAAAAAAAAAAAACAAACATTAATGCACCATTCCCTATAACCCAAATCTCCCTTCCTTTCCCTCCTTCTGCCTCCCTGTCCCTACATCATTCTCGGTGTATAGGATTCATTTTTTAAATGAAACAAATTCACCTAGCTCCATTTTCGGCACACCTTTAGACTCCCTCGCTCTTCGACAATGGTAACTAGTTGACTCTATTACTACTTCCGACTATTTTGTTTTGTATTTTTTTTTTATAAATTCTTTTTTACATTTCAAGGGAGTCCCTTTCGATTCTTGGGGATCAAGGGAGAAATCAAGGTCGATCTTTAAAGAAATTCTAGAGCACCAGCACGCCAAACCAGAGAAGCATCTCATCAATCAACATGCCAAACCAAGCATCAGAACCTATCTCAAAACCTATCTTCGAATGAAAACCCTAAAGCCCCTCTCTCACTAAGAAAAAAAAAATCCCCACCCACCCATTAAATTCAGATTTTTCATAAATTCTTAGTTCAATTATTGATCTTCAATTTAAGGTACAACACTCAGTTTTAATCATCATTTTTTTTAAGTCATTCTTTTATGTTGGTCCGCTTTGAATGGTTTTCTTGTTGCTGATTTGTTTTATAGTTCATATAAAGGAAGCCACAAATGCTATACATATGTGGCAAAGATTTGTTAGTTTATCATGTTCTGATGAAATGCATGTACTGGGTGCTATGAATTGGAATATGATTACATGTTATATATTTTTCTACTTTCTTTAGAGTATTAGCTTGAGAAATGGTAGTTTCTTAAGTGGGTTTTGTGTTTCAAAGGGAAGTGTTTTGCATTTACAAAATATGGCTAAGGTTATGCTACTTGGCACATACTAACACTTGAGTAGAACTTTCAGCTCTGAAGAATAACTTGTGTTTATGTTATAGTTAGGGGATTTTTGAGATGGAAGTAGAAGTAGACTCTATGTTGGTGGTGAATTGGTTTTTGCAGCATGCAGAATGCCTTTGCAGATAATTGATAATATTTGTTTTGATATCATTGCTTTGGGTGCTACTTGTTGTACTAGTTTCTTTCCCTACAGCTCAAAGTCTTCCTACTCTATTGTGTCCTACTTTATTGTCTTTTCAGATGGAACTTTTAGTTAGATGTTTGTTAGGGACTTCGCACATTTATTTTCTTTAATCTGTTTTGAATTAATACAACTCGGGTTACAAGAAAAAACAGAACCTATAATTTGTAAATGGGTCCCCACTGTAAAACTCAGCAACTATTGAAGGTAGTAAGTGGCATTTGTCTGTAGTGTTGGTTTTGCAAGGGCAGACAGTGGCATTTGGCATATGAATCATGAATATAGGGTTCATGTTAGATCTAAAATTTGTTGCCATTTGTTGTAGGGTTTTATCCAAGAACCAATTTATCCAATACCTGAATCACATAGAAGAACTAACAATATCTCACGCTTAAGAAGCAGCAATGGATATCCAAACCACTCGATATCATGAATATTTCTATGTACCAATCTGAGACTATGGCACATGGGCTAAAAGTATTTTTATGTTTTGGGCATTCCTGAGATTACTTCTTTAATATTGACATGTAATGGATTTTTTGTAAATTTATTACTTGTGTATGGGCATTACTGATTACGCCATTGGTTGTAAATTTGTAAATAATTTGCTTTTGAGAATGAATGGATAGTTTCAAATTTTTGTATATCTTCACTTGGCAATTTCAGTTTCAGTTTTTACATTAAACCTTGTAAGCTCATTCCATCACAAAATCATGCATTACATAAAATTTCATGCATTACAGGAAACTGCGTAGGAAGCAAGAAAATTGTAAACTCATTCCATCACAAAAGCGTGCATTACAGGATTTTGCACTAATTCCATTAGCACAAAAATGCATTACAGAAATTTGAACTGAGTCTATTACAGGAAGTTGCTTTACATACTTGGATATTTCATTACAAGTATACCAACTCTCATTCCCACAAAACTTAATAGACCAAAACACCAACACATATCCAATAATTTCCACCAAAATCGCACAGTGTGTCGGAACATAGTTATCTCCACCAAAAATGTAGTTTCTACCACCATTACATAATATACCCCTCCTAGTATCATAAGTTCAACAAAAACCAAATATTCATTGTATAATGTGCCCCCTCCCAATATCTTAACTTCAACAAAATTGTAGTATTGTCTGCGATGGCTTCACCCTCATGGCTCCCACCATTTATAAATGTCTTTGTCATAATATGGTCTGAGAGATGCATTGGATGAGCAATTGCTCCAAGACCCAAATAATTTGTAGTGTATACTTGACTGTGTGTATATTGTAGGTATAAAAAATGTAACAAGAGCCAAACATATGATTATTATACAAAAATGTAGTTTCAATTACCTGTGAAGGGGAAGTAGTCAAAGGAGTAGCAAAAAAATCTAGAGCATGTTTCCAAACTTGATTTTGTTGACCCTGTAGGCATTTAATACTGGAGAATGCACAATTGCTTTCATTTAATAAGGATCAACATTTAAACAAGCAAAAAAAATAAATAAAAATCACACAGTGCCTTGGGTTTAAGGTGTCTCATATTGTATACCGATCACATTTCTTACATTTGGTAAGCGACTACTCCACTGTGCAAGATACTGAAAATTCATTCATTCTTTCACTTTGTTGTCGTGTTGACATTCCAGCTCAAAACGTGTCTCTAACATTGGCCGACACCCACAAATGCCGGTCACTATGTAGTGATCTCAACCATGCATTCTCATGCAGATCATGCCCACTAAACATATCATACAAATGTTCTTCGAATTCTTGCTCACTTAAAGAGTCATACACACACCTGTGTAGTGTACACTTGATCTCCTCATATCGAGATTGTGACCCGAAATTTTCAGGAACTTTTTTCATTATGTGCCACAAGCAGAAGCGATACCTAGAAAAAATGGAAACACCTTCAAAATTGCGATTTTCATTGCCTTGTCTTGGTTTATGATAATTACATTTGGTCGTTTATCGTTCATACACTTCAATCACGACTCGAACAACTACGCAAAGGTATGTGCATTCTCATTGGATATCAATCTGCACCCAAATAGAATTGACTAATCATGATGGTTAACACCCACAAATGGTGCAAAAAGCATCTTATACGCATTAGTCAAGTATGTAGTGTTAAATGTAATGACATCTCTGAATGATTCATACGCCACTCTACTTCGGGCGTCTACCCAAAACACATTATTCAACCTCAACTCATGGTCCACGTCTATCATATAAAAAAATTTCGAATTCATTTTTTGCATTTCTTGGAAGTAGTTACATAGTGCTTCAACACCTCTAACCCCCAGGCGAAGTTGGCTTGCTTTATCAATGTAGTTTCGACACTCCTCCCTGAATGGCACATTCTCATAACCTGCCGCCTCAACAATTATGGCCTTGAAATTTTTTGACATTCGTATTCGTGCTTCGTCATTTCAAGCGTCTTAGCCACACAAGCATTAACTTTCTGAAAACATTTGAAAATGCCTTGTCTTTCCTGGATTGCAAACATATGAGTGCTTCAAGTTTACTTTAGACAGAGTATATCCGCCTTCATCATTCATCCTCGCATTAATCCTAACCATACACCTTGTCTTCTCTACTTGTCTTGACTTGAGAATATCAGCAACTTTACTCGTGCACATACCAAGGTAAACCATCTCATATTCCCATCATCATCCTGTTTAGAATTCTTTCTACAAATCCCAAACCTATTTTTCTTACCATACTTCATAGAATAAAACAGAACTCTTCTGCAGATGAAAATGTCATTACAGCCTTAGGTTCTTCAATGATTTTATCACATCCTTCCCATTAGCAACTTCTACCTCATCATACTCATTATCCATGTCAGAATCCATTGCAAATCTAACCTTTGAATTATATAAAAGATCCAACTAGATTCAGAACAAAGTCAGTGCCACATTTTTACACAAAAAATGCATAACTTTACTTAAACCATCTCAAACTTTCTACACTTTCAAATAACAAGAAAATAATGAAACAATGGATCGACGGTGAGCTAAAAATTCTTTCTATTACTTTTAAATCATTACTTTAAATTTTGAAACTAAATTAGATTGGGTATATAAATATAAGGCTCCAATTTATTCAAATATTAGATGAGATTGGGTATATAAATATAAGCCTTGGGGGAAAAAAGTGATTGTTGCTGCCCTGGAGCTAGGGGTGATATCGGTCCGGTCTGGTCCGGTCTTAGACTGTTTTGTGGACCGGACCGGACCTATTCGGTCCAGAGATTTTCAACCTTGGACCGGACCAAGTATAGATATGTCCAGTCCGATCCGATCCGATTCGGTCCGATCCGGTCCGATCCGGTCCAGGGTTGGTCCATTCGGCCTGGACATGCTCCAAATGGGCCATTCAACCCATCTAAATTTGACTTTTGTTGGGCCCAAATTCAATTATTTTCGACCCACTTCAAATTTTGTACATTTTTTTAGCTAAAAATACTAAAAAAAAACTTGATCTTAAAAAATGCAATGATAAAAGAAAACTAATCTATATAAAAAACTAGAAATACAAAAAAAAAAAATAAATACAAAATACAAAATAATAATACAAAAGTTATTACTTACAAATTACAAATTATAAAATGAAGTGAAATAGAACTAATTAATACAAAAGTTATTACAAGTACTGGTGTCTAATTATATACCTAACTTCTAAGCAATAGAGAAACAGAACTAATTAAAATTGTAGCTTCTTGGGATTACGTAATCTTCAACTTTGAAATTTCAGCTTTCATCTATTCTGAATTTGACCCACGTAATTAGCTTTCAGTACTACTTCGTTGCCAAGAAAATAAACAAACAAAACAAGTGAATAATAATAATAATAATAATATGAAGTAGAAGATCAAAAACAATATAAGCTTCCATTTTTGTTTAGTTAACAAGATAGAATATTGAGTACTGAAAATTCTAGTTTGCCTCTTTTTGTCCTCTCTCATTTTGATCATTAATTTATTAAATTAATACTATGACATTAATTTATTTTTGACGTGGAAACATAACAGGTGTCATCAGTGTTGGACTTAGACTTATTAACCAACATCATAGACTTGGAAAGTAAGCACTCACTGAAATCTCAATTCTACGAACAATGAGCACCTCCCCCCTTAATTTCTTTTATTCACTATAATTGAAAATCATGGAGGATTTGAAAGTAACTAATTGCCATCCAGATAATTTTTTACTATTTTCTACTGGCAAATGACTTATATAATTATATTATGATGCTGCCTAATTTTTTTTTTATTTATTTTTGTTTTCTAATATCTCACCATGAATGAAGGATTTTTTAGATGTGGACATGTGGTGCACTGCTTGCACATTCCAGATTTTCTAAGATCAGAGACTTAGAGTAAACCACCAAAATAGAAAGAACAAGGAAAAGAGAAAAGATCATCAGACAAATATTCTTTTGAGTGGGGCTGAAGAAATTCTGATTTTGGTCCAGAAATTCTTCTATTTTTATATAGTAATTTAAACAAACTAAAAGACTAAAATGTGTTTGATAATATCAAATCAAATTCTAATCAAGGCAGTTGCTTTTTACAAGTTCTACATGGATGGTCTCCTTTTCTTTCCTTTCTTTTTTTTTTTTTTAAAAAAATACAATTAAATCCCAAAGTGATGGTAAATAATAAATATCATGGCTCTTTGTGATACATAAAAAAAACAGCAAAACAGGTTATTAATAAATTAGAAAGAGAAGGACCAATATTAATGCATGAGTTTTTTTCAAAATAACTAAACATGATTGATGACAAATTTCGTTTCAGCCTTTCAAGTAAAGCAACAATCTTCTCACCTCTTTAGTCTTTAATCAAGATTGGGTGTAGGGCCAGTAGGCATTGAATTTGACGCCTCCACAGAATCAACAAAGTTTGGATCCCCAACAAGTTCTATCCATAAAAATTTAAAACAAAACAAGTTAAATAAAATTACATAACATAGAAAATAAAAGAAAATAAAATTACAGCACATAGAACTATAGAAGATAATTTATTACATACCCATATTCAGCTGCTTCTCAAATTCCTCCACTTCATCCATTAAAGTCCTAAGGCTTATAGGAGTAGACGAAGAACGAAGCCAGTTTTGTGCACATATGAGACCCTCAACACTCATTGGATTTAAACTACCTCGGAAATGGTCAAGTACACGACTCGCAGTGCTAAACGTAGATTCAGAGGCGACAGTAGATACCTGTATTGCAAGTACATCACGTGTAACCTTTGAAAGCACGCGATATCTAGCTGAATTCACCTTCCACCAAATTAGAAGGTCAAAACTATCATCTTGATCCTCACATCTTTTAGCTAGATATCTATCAACCTCTGACTTACTTTCTAAACTGTCTTTTGACTGTAATTGTTGCTTAAATTGGGCCATCAAATTTGCTTTTCTACTCGCTATCTTGTCAGCTGAAGGAGATACATCTTCATGTGGGGAACTTGTGCACTGAGGAGAATGCCCTTCTTCATTTTCTCTGTATGCCTTATACATGCGGATAAATGCATTTCTCACCTTCCAACTAAAATCAATTTTTTTTGCATTATCATTTGCGTACATTTGTCCCAACCCAAAATCAAGATATCGCATCTTGTAGCGAGAATCAAGAATAACACCAACATAGAGCAACATATTTTTATTTTCCAAGTTCTCCCAATATTTGTAAAACTTTCTCTTCATATTTGTGGCCATTAATCCCACAACGGGATTTCGTTCTTCACACTCTGACTCGTTCGAAAATGAGCAGCACAAAAGGCTATCCCAAGTGCAGGAGCGTGTCGAGTAGTAATTAGGAATAAATTCCTAGATCGTCTCCACAGGGAAAGTGATAAAAATAAACTCGTGAAAAATGGTGGAAATATTTACGATGGGAAAATAAAAATAAAAACAGATGATATGTACAATGGATGAAAGCGTGCAGTGAAAAGAAGATTTACTGGTCGTGAACCAGATTCATTTTGTTTGATTGGCTTTGCGTGTTTTGGATGCAGTGAAAATTACAGAAATTAAAATGCAAGACAGTGAATTTAAATTGCTGGAAATTAAAAGACTGAAATTTAAATGAGCTGGAAAATTAAATTGCATCAAAATAAATTGCAGAAAATAAATAACAGAAAATTAAATGACAATAAAATAAAAGTGCTGGAAATTAAAGTGCAGAAAATTAAATTGCAGAAAATAAAGGACAGTAAAATAAAGGACTGTGAAATAAAAGTGCAGAAATTAAAAGTACTGAAAAATAAAATTAAGTTTGTCCAAGAAAATTAATCACCAAATGTTAAGTCTGAATAATTGATGGTAGAGACATTCAAAAGTCCAATTGATTACCACAGGGATTTCTCAAGCATTCACTGTATTCGGAAATCACAGTGAATCAAGAGAAGTATATAGATAATCAACGTTTCTATAAATACCAATCAATTAATCAAACTCACAATTATGAATTTTATTGTTGATCTAAAATAAAAGTGCAGGATTGATGGTAGAGATATCTATAAGTCCAATTGATTATCACAGGGATTTTTCAAGCATTCACTGTATTCGGAAATCACAATGAATCAAGAGAAATATATAGATAATCAAAGTTTCTAATAACAATACCAATCAATTGTAAGAATTAAAAGTGCTAAAAAAATAAAGGACATTAATTCAAACTGCATAAATTTAAATGACATAAATTAAAATAAAAACAAATAAAATAAAAATAAAAGTGGAGATTACAGACGAAGGAGAACAGTTCGATAACACAGTTGGTCCATTTAGGCTCTCAACTGCATCACCGAACTCCCTCACTTCATTTGCATTTTCTCCAAAAAAATCTGCAGACTACATCCTACTACATCCTACTCTCCCTACTGGGCGTCTCACCCGCCTCAGCTTTCCTACTCTATGGGGCGTCTAACCTCAGCCTCCTCTCCGTGAACTCCCAGCTCCCTATTTATAGGCTTCAAAGAGAATAAAAAGATTCAACTTCACTGCACGTTCGGTCCATCGCTGCACTGCACGTTCATACAAGTTGCATGATCAGATATGTCTCCCGCATGCACTGCCTTGGCTCCCTTTTTTTTTCTTTTCGTTGCTTTTCTCGTCGGCCGCATGCTTCTTTTCTTCTCTTTTATTTTTTCTTTTCTGTTCCGTGTGCGTCCCCATCTCCCTGCTCTTCTCTTTTCTTTTCTTTTCTTTTTTTTATCTTTCCTCCCACTTCTCTGGTCGGCCAGCTCCCTCATGCACGTTCGGTCTCTTTCTTTATTCTTCCACCGAATGAATTATTGTAGTAGTGCATGTTCAGCTAGCCGATCTCTCCTCTCTTTCTTTCTTCTTCTTTCTTTTTTTTCTTTTCTTTCTTTTCTGTTCCGTGTGCGTCCCCATCTCTCTGCTCTTCTCTTTTCTTTTCTTTTCTTTTTTTCTGTTTCTTTCTCTGTTGCCCAGCACCGTGCGTCCTTCTTTCCTTTTCTTTTTCTTTTTCTGTTTTCATTCGCCCCAGCACATTCGCATGTGCATCTGTTTCTGCATGCACGTTCTGTTTCTGCGTTCGACCGACCATCAACCATTTCTTTTCTTTTATTCTTCACTTCACGTTCGTTTCCTTCTTTTCTGCTGTGTGGCGTGCGTGAGTGCTCCACCTGGGCAGCTTCTCTCCCAGCTCAGCCGAAGGTAAGTGCATGTGCTGGTCTTCGAATGCTTTTAGACCGAAAAGGAGAGAAACCGAATGTGGCTGGGCAGAGGTGCAGTGGCGTTGCTTGGCCGTGCATGGTGGTTGCCGGCGTCGTCTAAGGTTGATGGTGGGCGGAAGACGGCCCACGGTGGCGTGGAGGCTGCGCACGGCTGCGCTGTGCATGCGGAGTGCACTGTTCATCGAGGCACAGCTCGGGAGGTTGAAGGCGAGCTCGACGACGTGTCGTTTTCGTCTGTTGACAAAACGGCACGTCGTTTAGTCTTAAACGGTTAAATCAACTCAGCAAAAAACGACATGTCGTTTTGGTTTTAGACAAAACGGCATGTCGTTTAGCTCAGACGGCAGAAACAAAGTTAGTGAAAAACGACATGTCGTTTTGGTCTGCTGACCAAACGACATGTCGTTTAGCCAGCGTAGAAAATAAAAAAAATAAAAGAAAAATAAAATAAAATAAAATAAAAATAAAATAAAATAAGATAAAATAAAATAAAATAAAATAAAATAAAATAAAAATTAGACAAGCAAAAATAAATAAAAATAAAAATAAAACTTAAACAAATAAAATAAAATAAAATAAAGAAACTAAAATAAATAAAATTAAACAAGAGATGAAAATAAAATATTAAAAGTGTGTTGTGCATGAGAAATTATTGTCCAAATAAATCACAAGTTATAAAATCAAGCATAAACTATGCTTTTAATCAATTTAATTCACAACTTGGATTTATGCCTCTTAATCATTTTATCCATCTAAAACCAATGATAAAATAATAAAACAATTAAAAATTATTGGTTTTAAATAGATAAAATATGCAATTATGCAGCTCAATCACAATCCATGTTAATGGCATCTTTAATAGTAACCAACTCCGGAAAAAAAGCATTACAAGCTACATATTCACCTCCCGAGAAGCGTAAAGTTGCATCATGAAATAATTGAAGAAACCTCACAAACAAATTTACCTTCTCCCAATCGGATGCATTGGGAGGCCCTAACTTCTTTGACTTTCTCCTATTCGCCACATGGCCCACATCTTCATCATCGACATCGTCATCTTCATCATCTCCAAAACTACCAATGAAGCACGGATCTTCTTCCTCCAACTGATCAAAAGCCCTTTTAAATTTGGAAGTCCTCTCCAACATAAGATAGGTGGAGTTCCACCTAGTCGGTACATCTAGGCAAACTTGGCCCTTGGATTGAATATCTGCCAATCCCACACATTTTTTAAATAAGCTCCACCTTTGAGGGGAGGATTTAACATACTTCACAACACCCCTCACCTTCGCAATAGACTCATCATATTCTTTCAACCCCTCACAAACAATTAAGTTCAAAATGTGGGCATAACATCGAACATGCAAGAATTCATGTTCCAAGATCGTGTCTCTCCTATACTTGGTATTTTTTTCAAATAAGAAACAGCTCCATTATTAAAACTTACATTATCAAGAGTGAGTGCAAGAAATTTTGGTCGCCCCCAATCAATCAAACACATCTCTATACCCTTACCAAGTGTATCACCCTTATGATTTTCAACCAAACAAAAGGAAAGAATACTCTTGTGTAACTTCCAGTCATCATCAATAAAATGTGCTGTGAGATACATATAATTTAGGTTTTGCACGAATGTCCATGTATCTGTGATGAGGGAAATTCACTGCCCTCAAAGAGTATTTCTCAACTTTTATTTTTTTTCAAAAAAAAATTAAAACAATCCTTGGCAACCGTCATACGGGATATAATCCCTACCCATTTAGGGCAAACCACAAGTATAAACTTCCTGAAACCCTCTCTTTCAGCATGCTTAAAGGGCAATTCATCAAGAATAATCATCTCTACTAAGGCTTGTCGGCAAGCCTCAACACTAAATGCAATAGGCACAAGTCCACTACTAACACTACCACTTCCTCCCTCCACCTTCCAACCTAGAGTCGTCTGGGATTTATCCCTCTTCTTAAACGGAGATTTCTTACATTGATTCTCAATGTGGTTCTTCATGTTTTTCATACCATTGGTCTTCGTATCACATGCATACGAAGCACCACAATAATGACATGCAGCCCTAGGTTTAGTTGGATCACCTTTTGGTATGATTGTAAAATGATCCCAAACGAAAGACCTAAGTCTACTTCTTTGTGACCCACCAACTGATTGTTCACTTATATTGGATGGGGGTGGGGGTGGGGGTGGAGGCATGTCTTGTGTTGACTCTTGCATATCATGTGTAGAAGACTCTATCTATAAATAATGTCAAGATCACAAGTGGACAAAAGAATTAGAAAACAAACATTAATAAATGATATAGAGCAACAAGGAAAAAAAATTTTTTTTTTTAAATGTAACAAAAAAACAAATGTATGGGGAGAACATTTCAAATAATGTCAAGATCAGAAAATGACAAATATAGAGGGCTGCTTTATTACAAACTTACAGCACAACATATATCATTAAGCGCCACATGTGTAAGCACTAGTCAACTGATAGGGTAAGTTAACTTCAATCAAGGCATGATGTTAATTAGGTCATTTACAATTTTACATCCATTAATAGAAAATTGACACATCAGTTCTTTGTGGAAAAATAGAAAGTATACCTACAATGAATCAAATTATAAAAAAATTCTATCCATAAAAAAAAGAAAAAAGAAATTTGGAGCTGGCTGCCCACCCTCAAGAGTCAAGAGATGGTCTGACCATTTTCAAAATTTGTTTTAATAATTTCAAATATATCATTGAAACTAATTTAGTGTAATTGAGCCATTTAAAAAACCCACAGAATTCTTAGTATCAACTATCAACTATTCACTTAAATTGCTACTCCCTTTTATAAGATCTGGAAACCATTTCAAGGGAAAGCTAATCAAGCAAGCATTGGCATGTACATGGGTTTTTGATGTTAAGGCTCAGCCCAGAATTTAAAACAGCTCTGTTGGTCAGCCTGGGTTAATATTTTTCACTCAATTGGAGACTTGCTCAGCAACAACAAATGTAGCTATATCTTTCTTTCATTCTTTCTTCTTCCTATTTTTTTAACCCTTTTTGGAACTAGAAAAAAAAAAGAAAAAAAAAGAAGTGAAACTTGTTAGTATATCTATTCTTGAACAGCCTCAGGGAGTCAGGATACTGCACGATTCTCTCAACTGCAATGTGAAGAATATCTCACTCAACAACTACCTAAAAACACTCAACAACATTGATAGTTTCAGTTCTGTAAATATATTCAAAAATATATGATAGCTCTAAATGTGTATATTCCATATTCAGCTCCTTACTTTTCTCCTTGTATTTCTCTTAGTTTTTTTTTTTTTTTTTTTTTCTAATCAAGCTTGCATATATTAAAGAAATATATAAGTTACATCAAGGAGGGTCTTTCCCACTGTCAATATACAAAATAGAGTTAGGAATAATTTCTAGTGGAATGCTACCAAACTGCGAGTTTGTAGCTGCCCATTGCGCAATCGAATGCGCAAGTCGATTTTGAGATCGATCTATCTTGTGGAACTTCCAGCTCAAGCGGTGCTGAGCTCCCAAAACCACTGCAATGTCATCTGTAACTGTTTCTATCTGCCAGAGTTGTTCCTTTTTATAAATGGAGGCGATGACTTGCTGAGAATCCCCTACTAGCCATATATTGGGGTGATTTAAATGTTCCGCCATTTTGAGAGCTAGCTTTGCCGCAAGGGCCTCTGCAATCACCGGGGTTGTGGTTTGGTTGCTTTCAGTCCAGACTTCCATGACTTCTCCTGCTGAGTCTCTGCTGACTGCCGAAGCTAGCGAAAATGAGTTTCTAACAGCTACATCAAAAGATATGCTAATGTGGTTTCCTGATGGATTTTCCCAGAGTTTTTCTTTTTTTGTATTGCCCTTTCCTTTCCATGCATGTAGATTTTCTTGGTACAAAAGGTTTAGCTGCTTTGAGAGGTTATGGAGAGAGAGATCTTTGGGGTTGTGTATTTGATCATTCCGAAGTCGCCATATAAAATCTAGAATCAGTCCAGCAAAGATTTTGAAGGGGTGTTCTTCCTGGGAGACCAGACCTAATTTCTGGGGATGTATGATAAATTTGATCCAATCTGACATTGAGGCTACTCCCAAAGCTGATAAATTCAGTGGCCATTTGCTATGATGCCAGAGAATTCTAGAGATGGGACATTCAATGAAGAGGTGTAGAAGGGTCTCTTCAGATTCATTACATAGTGGGCAATTTATGGATGGTAGACTTGGGATGAAACTTTTAAGTCATTCTCTCGTGGGTAGGATGTCCCAAAGTATCTTCCATAGAAGCAGCTTATGGCGGTCATGAATTTTGAGATTCCAAATCTTCTCCCAAGGGATATTTAGAATAGTTTCTCTGGTGGTGCTAGCAATAGACGAGACAAGGTGATAGGCACTTTTAACAGAAAATTTTCCATTCTGAGATCATGTCCAGAAGAGGTTGTCCAAGCCAAAATTTGGATTTGGAAGAGGAATTTTCAAGATTTCATTTATGCTTTCCTGTTGGAAAAGGGATGTTAAAAGGGGTAGATTCCAAACTCTATTATTCTGGATGATCAGATCTGAGACCTTTAGTGAGGAGGAGGTTTCCATTGTGTGTATGAGAGGTTTGGGTTTAAAACTTTCCAGAGTTGGGATCCACGGATCTTGCCAAGCTCGTACAGTCAGACCATTAATAATTTTAAAGCACGTACCTTTTCCCAACAATGATCTTGTCTTGAGGATTCCTTTCCAGAGACTTGAGTCCGTTACCCTTTGAGATACTTATTCAAAATCCGTTTGTTGAAGATATTTCTTGGAGAGCAAAGCGTGCCATAGACTATTACTAGGTTTGCTCATTTCCCATCCTGTCTTGGCTAGTAAAGCTATGTTCATATTTCCCATCAGGCGCAATCCCAAACCCCCTTCTTTCTTTGGCTGGCAGATAGTTTTCCATGATTTCAGACATAGTTTATTTTTTTGATCCTTTGTTTTGCCCCACCAGAAGTTTTGAAACTTTGATCCACTCTCTTGCAAATTGATTTCGGAATCAAATGTGTCGCCATTTGGTAGGTAGGTATTGCCCCCGCTACAGTTCTGATGAGCATGGTTCTACCTGCTTGGGAGAGCACTTTTGATTTCCAGCCATCAAGCCTCTTATTTATTTTCCCCAACAATTCTTTGTAGTCTTCTTTTTTTGATCTCCCAAAGGTTGTCAGCAATCCCAAATATTTTGTTTTTGATGATGATTCCTTATATGGCATATTTTTCGAGAGCATCCGTCTTGTCGCATGACTAGTGTTTTGAGTGATGAAGATAGAAGACTTACTTTGGTTGACACGCTGTCCAGACCATGCTTGATATTTTGCTAAAGATTCATTAATTGCCTGTACTGATCTTGCCTTTGATTTTGCAAAAATGATTAGGTCATTTGCAAGTAGAAGGTGGGAGATTTGGGGACTTTCTCTGCTAATTTTGATACCTTCTAACTTCTTCTGAGCTTCCGATCGTACCAAAAGTCTTGAGAGAACTTCTGTGCATAAGATAAACAGGAAGGGTGAAATGGGATCTCCTTGTCGAAGGCCTCTCTGTGCTTTGAAAAAACCTTTTGGAGATCCATTTATAAGAATCGAGAAGGTAGCCGTTGAAGTGCATTCTTTTATGAGATTAATCCATGTCGAGTTAAAGCCCAAAGCTCTCATGACTGCATAAAGAAAGCTCCATTCTATAAGATCAAAGGCCTTTTCCATGTCCAACTTTATGGCCATTTGTCCTTTTCTCCCTTTGTGGTGCTTTAGGTAATGGAACATCTCATGAGCAATTATAGAGTTCTCTTTTATGTTACGTCCCGGGATAAAAGCTGTTTGGAAAGGGGAGATAAAGGAGGGGAGGAATTTCTTGAGTCGATTTGCAAGAATTTTCGTTATGAGCTTGTAGATGACATTTGTGAGGCTTATTGGCCGGTAGTGCTGAGGAGAATTTGGGTTTGCTATTTTTGGGATGAGGGCTATATGGGTGTGATTTATCTGTCTTAGAAGCTTCCCACTTCGAAAGAAATTTTGGACAGCCGCTATCACTTCTCTTTTTATGATGTGCCAATAATGCTTGTAGAAAAGCGCAATCATACCATCTGGTCCAGGAGCTTTATGGTTTGGAATTTGTTGAAGGGCTCCATAGATTTCAGGTTCCAAAGGCATAGCAGTAAGAGAGTTATTTTCTTCTTCAGAGATCTGGTTTTCAAAAATATTTTCAAGCTCCTCTGGGATTACTGGGTGTGTGGATGTATAAATGGATGTGAAGTGATCAATGAAAGTAGATTCTATAATAGCTTGATTCATTGTCCAGTTACCTGGGCTGAGCTTTATAGAATCAATCCCATTTCTTCTGCGACGTATAGTCGTTGACAAATGGTAGAACTTTGTGTTCAGATCCGTCGTAGATAACCAGGTGATTCTTGATTTCTGTCTCCAGAGGGTTTCTTCGTTTTTGAGTTGTTCCTGGATCTTTTGGTGAAGTACTTTCTCTCTCTCAATGCTCCACTGGTTTTGCGGGTTGCTCTGAATATTGCTCAATTCCATTTCGAGTTGTTGGATGTTTGTCTGAATCATCCCGAAGTGGTGCTTATTCCAGTGCTTGAGGGCCTTTTTTGTTTCCTTGATCTTGTTACATAGAATAAAGGCTGGGTTCCCTTGGAAAGGTTGATCCCAGGCCTCTTTAATGATGACATTGCTGAGCGGTTCTCGTGTCCAAAATTCTTCAAATTTAAAAGGGGATCTAGTTCTTCTTTCCTTCATAGTATTGAGCAAAAGAGGATTGTGATCGGATGCTGAGGAGCTTATATGCTGGAAAGTGGCATCCGGGAAAAGCAAGCGCCATTTCTCATTTACTATTCCTCGGTCCAGACGTTCCCTTATCAATGCTCTTCCATTCCGATTGTTTGTCCAAGTGAAAGATGGACCAGAGAAACCAACATCAATTAGCCCATGAGAATCCATAAGATTGTGCAGACCACCTGTCGAGGAGGACACAACTGGTCTTCCACCCGATTTGTCCTGTTGGTTTAATAAGTCATTGAAGTCTCCAATGCATAGCCAAGGACCCGAATAAGAATTTTGTAGTGAGCTCAAATGATTCCAGAAGTCTGCCTTGTGTTGCCATTTAGCTGGAGCATAGGCAAAAGTTGCTAACCAAGGAATATTTGGAGGGTCAGAGTAAACCAAAAATAGATATTGCATTAATATTTAGATGGACCGGTTCTACATCCACTCCCGGTCGCCATAATAACAAAAGGCCTCCTTTTTTTCCTGAGGCTGGAACATGCACAAAATGGTGGAAACCTAACCTATTTACAATAGCAGTGGTGTTGATATCTGACACCATGGTTTCCGACAAAAAGATAATATCCGGATTAAACTTATTTATAAAAGCCCTTATATTTCTAATTGCTTTAGGGCGGGCTAGTCCCCTGCAATTCCATACCAATGACTTCATGGTGCTGTTGGAGGCATGGTAGAGCCCGCCTCTTTAGCTGTTTTGAATTTTTCGGATAGCAAAGCCTTTGTTGTAGCTCTTGTGTATGGTTTTGCTCTAGCGACATCTTTCCCTTTTTTGATTTTCCTTGTTTTTGCTTTGATAGATAGGAGCGAGACTGCCGCTTCTGTTTCTTCATCTTCCGAGGTTTTTGAGTTGTTCTCTATCTTTAGTGAACCTGTCTCTGAGATTTTCTGTGCTTTGATTTTCAGAGGAGCTATTTCTTGAGTGCTTATGGTAGCCTGTCTCTTCTGTGAAACTTCCAAGCCAGTGATAGGTATGAGTGAGATGGCGGAGCCTGAGGACTTATATGTTGAGTCGTATGCTAGAGGGCCATCATGAGAGAAAGGGGAGTTTGGATTTGCTACATATCTTATTATGGGCCCTGTTTCTTTCGGTGCAGATGAATGAAGAAACTCCGCTGGAGGGGAGATGAGGTGGACCGGTTTGTATTTGATTGATGGGCTGGTCAACCTACTCTGCATTGGCTTCCACAGATTGCGTGCATTATGTGGGGAGACATTCTGCGCATGGATCAAAGTGGACAGCTGAGTTGGGCTGGCACTGTTGCCTCGTGGGCTTGTAGCTGAATTCGGTTGGACATGCACGTGACTTGCATCGGTGAATTTAGTCAAATAAGACTTGTGGTTGGGGATTGTCATAAAGGACTCTCTCATATCCTTTGACCCGCTACCACACAGACCTGCAGATGAGGAGAATGAAATCTCCGGATTGTTCCCTTTGTCTACACTGCCGAGATCTTGAAGATTAATTGCTGAAACGACCTCCCCAATTTGGATGGTTGATGAATTGGGATCTTGATAGATCTGCTCAGAGGATGCTTTAATCGGATTGAATGGGTTTCGACTGGTGGTTGGGGAGATCATTAATTCATCTGAGGATTTACTGTAGTCTACAGTCGGTGAGCTCATCTCCACCATTGAAACCGATGAGATTTTGCTGCCGAGAAGGCCATTGTTTGAGGTTGAGGAAAGCATCGGTGACACTGGTAGCAGCTGCTCGATTTCTTTTTCCGTCAATAATCCAAAGGTTCGGTACTCCTTCCTCTATTTTCCAATTGTTGCCATGTTGGATTTGCAATGGCGTTCATTTAGATAGGAGCTTGAGAAGAGTTCTTTAGCCGAACATACCTTAGTTGGCTGGGTTCGAATGAATAGGCTTCCTTCAACACCTTGATCTGGGGTTTTGTGGAGTTCCGATTCCTCCTCATGTACTCCTCTAGCAGCTAGATTCCCTTTTACAGAGGAGAGTTCCTCTGTTAGTTTTGCTTTCCCTTTGCCATATTGTAGATCAACTACTGGAGGAGTATTTAGTGTTAGGGCCAAACAATCCGAGATGTCCATTTCTATGATTTCATTTCCCTGCCTACTGCCTTCCACAGAGTAATTACTTCTGGAATTACTAGAACTTTTTCCTTGGACATTTTGAGTTGAGGTTGCCATCATGAACATTAGGGATTCTGCACGAAGCCATGGTCCAAAAGGAGTCTGCCCCTTGTTAATATCCCGTGAGTCACAGAAAATCTGAGTGTGCCCAATTCGTCCACAGGCATAGCAAATGTCTGATAGGCGTTCGTATTTGAAAGACACCCACGAGTCACATTTCAAATCCCTAGGTTCCCAGAAGCCTTGTTTCAGTGGTTTTGTGATGTCTATGTCTACCCTGATACGGATGAATTTTTTACTTGCTAGTCCAAAGAGATGATCAGTGTCCACTTCTAGAAATTTCCCCATGGCATTACCTATTTTCCTTGCATTTTCTTCTGTCATATGGTTTCTGGTGAGCCCATGAATTTGCATGTGAAAAGGTGATGAGATGAGCTGGATCTCTTTCCATGTGGTTGTTGCTGGGCAGCTTTTGAGGACTAGTAGATGCCCTTTGAAGTTCCAGGGGATTTGATTGAGGATTCTTTGCTTGTCTACTGCATTTTGAAATGTGAAAAGGAAGAGATTTTCTTCCAAGTCTTCTATGTGAAACTTGCCGATGAAGCTCCATGCAGCACGGAATGATGCATGCAGAGTGATTCGGTTCATTGGACGTGTTGCAACTATTTTACCTATAAGTGCTAATTCATTTTCTTCTTTTGTAGAATCAGCACCAGGTGATAGCTGAAGATCATTCCAAGAGAGTGCTTCTGTTTGGTGGATCAGTTGCTCCATGTCCATCGTGGAGGATAGTAGCAGAGATGGTGATGGTTTTTAGATAGTGGAGTGTTTTGTGAGCACAACTTGTGTGCTGGAGAGAACTCTAAGGAGAGAGCGGGTTAACCTATGTCTCCCTTTTTGTATTTCTCTTAGTTGTTACAACGTATGACTATTTATTTAGATCAAATACAACAGATCAATTATGTTGGCAAAACTCTTTCTTTTATTTTATCTTACTAAACTAACCAAACCCTCTCAAGTCTCAACTATGTTCTCCCATAAAAAGTGCTTACAATCTCCTAAGGATAAATTGGTATGGAAGGCTATTCCTATTCCTAATGTCTATTTCTCTATAAAAAGTGCCGATACACTAGCTAGCAGAAGAAGATATTGTGCTTTGTAATGAGATAAATTATAATAGACATTGATGTTAATCCTCGTCGAGCATTTGAACAAATCAGAGAGAGAGAGAGAGAGAGAGAGAGAGAGAGAGAGAGAGAGAGAGAGAGAGAGAGAGTACCGACTGGCGACTACGGAGTGGCGGCGAGCCTGCTGCGACGGAGGGGACGGTGGGGTGGCCGAAGACGCCTAGGGTTTTCGCGGGAGGAGCTGGGGAATTTGGGAAAAGTGAAACTGATTCTGTTTCCGCCCGTGGGGGGGGGGGTGTAAGAAGACTCCAGGCTTGTTCCTGAAACAGTGGCGTTTGGTTCTCAATTGGACCCAAACGGCGCCGTTTTAGTCACTGCAGGCCAAACAAATAACTGGGTTGCGTGAAATGATGCCGTTTCACGCAACCCAATTATTATTTTTTTTCAATTTACTTAACTGAAACGGAACCGTTTGGGACCCATTTTGAATCAAACAGCGCCGTTTCTGAGAAGGCAGTTCCCATGTGTTTTTTTTATGATTCTTTTATTTTTTTGGCACATAGATGAATTAAAAAATGATTTAAATTAGTAAAATTAAAATTAAATAAACTATTTAATGTGAATTATTTAATTAGCTCATTTAAAAAATAATTAATGATAATTATATTTATAATGGTAAATGTTAATTGCTAATTTGTCACTAACATAGAGTATGTAAATGACTGAAATTCAATGTATTATAAATATTATAATTTATGATTCTAATACTATAATGATATAGTGTCTGTGTGTATATGTAATTATATATTACAATGATATAGTGATACTAATACAATATATTATATAATAATACATTGATATAAATTATTACTAATACTATTATTAGTAACTAAATCATTATAACTTATACTAATTTATAATATAGTTATAATAAATCACTATAATATAGTATGACTAAACTAATATAACTATTAGTAATTTAGTATAACTATATAATAGTATAATATAAAGTATTAGAGTATTAGTAATATAGTATAGTTAATAGTTATAACTTATACTAATATATAATATAGTTAATAAGTTATAATATATCACTATAATATAGTATAATTAAACTAATATAACTATTAGTATAACTATATAATAGTATTAATATAAAGTATTAGACTATTAGTCTATACTTAATTATAATATAGTATAATTATATATAATTAATTATATACAAAAATTATAAAAAAATATATAGAAATTAGGTACTTTCGGTCCAGTCTGAAAAACCTCCAGACTGTGGACCAGACCGAATTCATTCGGTCCAAAAAATTTTAGACCGGACCGGATAGATTCGGTCCGGTCCAAAATGGCCGGTCCGGTCCGAACCGCCAAATTCTCACCCTTACCTGGAGCTGTTTTTATTTCATATAACTTAAAAATATATATATACATTGCAGTAAAAGAAAAGCACACAAATGGGTTCAATAAATACAAATTAGCCCATTTTAATTGGTAGTAAGTGGCACTTGGCTGTAAAGACATTTAGAAAGCTGCAAAAACCAATTCACCAATAACATAGAGTCTACTTCTACTTCCATCTCAAAAATTCCCAAACTATAACATAAACACAAATTATTCTTCAAAGTTGAAAGTTCTACACATATTTATATAAATATGTATACCATTTTTTGGTATTCATATAAAATGGTATACATATCCGGAAGGGCACATTTAAAAAAAAGTACTAATGTAAAAATTTATTTCTCTAAAAAAGAAAATAAAAAAGTAGAAAAAAAATAATCAGAAGCAATAATAGAGTCAGCTAGTTACCTTTGTCAAAGCGCGAGAGAGTCTAAAGGTGAGCCAAAATTGGAGTTGGGTGAATTTGCTTCGCTTCAAAAATGAATCCTATATGCTGAGAATGGTCCAAGAGTGGGAGGGAAATGAAGGGAGATTTGGATTACGAAGAATGGTGCATTAATATTTGTATTTTTAAAATTTTACTTTTTACTTTTAGGCTGCCATGTATGTCTTTTCTATTTTGCTTTTTTACTTTTAAGCTCCCAGGTGGCTATGCTACATAATTTGCTGAGTTGGTTTCGGTATAAATTTTCTGTTGCCCTAGCATTACTCTGTCACTATATAAAGAATGAATTGAAAGATAAGTGAAAAGGAAGAGAAATAAACTGAAACGAATGATTCACTGTTTGAAAATACTAAAAAGGGCCATTACAGTAAAGATGGTACCGTGAGGTTGGGCAGAATGATAAAAAAGCCTTTACAGAGGACATGATTTGATTTGAACGCAAAGAAGGACCAATCTGAACCCAAGCTAAAATCTTATTTCTAAAATGTCAAATAATAAACATTTATTTTCAAGTTGATTAGTAAAATATTTTAGGAAAATGTTAGTATGTCTTTGAGTTTGTTTCTTTATTTTCATCGCTTATATATTTTATTTTATTCATTTAATGATTAAGGAAGAGTCTTTTAATGTTTTAGTATATTTTTTTATTTTTTTTAAATATTTAAATATTTAAAAAAATATAAATAAATAAATTTATGTTAGACAGCACGCCAGCCGTTAAAACTAGACAGCACCTAACACAACTCAACATTTTAAGGGGCCTCTTCGCCCATTGGGATGGAAAGAAACACACTAGGATCAATGCCCAACGGGATCTCGGAAGCATAATGACATCAAGGGAAAGATTAAACCCAACACCACAAGCAGAAAGCTGAATTGATTAGCAACTCTATTTTGCAAGGCTGTTGTTCCTCAATCTACCTTTTACCTTGTTCATAAAAGATTGCCAAAAAAAAAAAAAAACCCTTTGTATGCTAATCTCATATCACCACGGTCGGTCTCAAATTATAGCACCAAAGCTACCATTATTATTTTGTTCCCCCTTCTTTTTTTATTATTTATAGCAGAATGGGAGGATCTTATGCGGTAACAACAAGAACTCTATTCAATAGGTCATTTTATTATCACTTTTACAACTATCACTTTTTCATCATACATCAAACAATTACATAATTAATTATTTTTATTCATTCATTTCATGTCATACTAAGAAATAATGAAAACAGACTTGCGTGGTCGAGGGTCCAATTACGATATGGTATTGGATTCGTTTGTTTATGCAGATGAGATGAATTGAGATTAAAGTTAAAAATTAAATAAAATATAATTAAAAAAATATTTTTTAATATTATTTTTATGTTAAAATTTAAAAAAATTAAATTATTTATTTTATTTTATATATAAATTTATAATAATTATAATAATTAGACGAGAGGTAAACAAACCGCGGTTAGTAGACTACAATTCAAACACTATTTTCTCATTTGACCCGTCAGTTTTAACACTGCGGATCCACCACAGACTGGAGCGAAAATATCACACGGACAAATAGCCATACTTTTCGTCTACTTCCTTCCTTCCTAACCACCACACCAAACCAATAGGCTACACCTACACATTCGCAGCCTTTCACGCCGAGAAGTCCAGCACCCGATTCTTCCCAAACTGTTCTTCTCCCCGTCTATCTACATACACATATAACCTACCCCATCTGCAGGAAGAGCGACCCGTCCTCCATGGATTCACTCTCCTCCGTCTCGCCTTCCATTGTTCTCCCTCCCACCAGTGACCCCTTTCGCCTCCGCAGCCGCCGGCGACTCTTCGTGGCTCCTCTCTCCGCTTCCCATAGCCATGCCATCCGTCGTCTTTCTTCTTCTTCTTCTTCTTCTTATTTCGTCGGCGTCTCGTACTTTCCAGAACCTTCCAGAAGGAGAGTTATTCAAGTTTCTTTTAGTCTGAGAGGTGGAGCTGCGGAAGAAGAAGAAGACGCCGACGGAAGAGAGGATGTGGAGAGAGCGCTGCACCTGGACGGTACCATTCCTGGAACTTCGGATGAGTTCGTGAAGCGGATGTCGTCGCGTGCCTACGACATGCGTAGACACCTCCACCAGACCTTCGATAGCAGCAGCTATGATGGTATTGCTTCCTTCTTTGTTCTGATTATAGTGGGTAGCTCCAGCTGCTGCTCCTTATCGTGATTTTTGCTGTTCCGTGCTAATTGGTTGGATTGCAATGCTTTTCCCTGGGCGTTCGACTGGAATCATTTATAACCATTTAAACTTAATTAGGGCATTCACTCTTTGGATCCCCTTCTCGATGTGACGAGTTTTGATCTTTCATAATGTATTTTGCTGCTTTACAGCTGGTGAAAGAGTGCGTCTTGTTTTAATAAATAATTTTTTTTTTATTAATATCAATAGAAGAATAGGGAAAAAAAGCCCACGCACACGGAACAAGAGAAAACACCTAGAACAGCTACTCAAAGAGTGTTTATCGTGTTTTACCATGAAATCTGCAACCTTGTCGTTTAATTTGTTTCTGATCCTCCGTTTTCACCGTGTGAAATGTTCGATCTTCGTCAAGTCTCAGTACAGACCAAATTATGTAGCATTGTTGCATTGATCTCAATGTCTCACTCCCTTACAGTCAACGATAAATCGCATTCATTTGGTTTTGTTATTTCTTTCCTTTAGCATGTATTGATTCGCAAAGGTTCCTTCATACCGGAACCTTGTTTGTGTGGTTTTTAATTTTCTGATACCTGGATGTCCATGCATAAAATTTAGCTTTAACATACTTTCTCCTAGGTGTGTGTGATTTAAACTATATTGTCATTCGACATTTACAAAAAGTAAATGAATGGTTATTTTGACTAGAGGCGTATACCTTAGGCCACCGCTATATATGTTGAAACTTGTAAATTTAACGACATATGCTCTTGAAAGGATGTATACATGTTGCAAGGGTATAGAGAAATGCTGGCTGGCAGGCAGGCAGGCAGTAGAACCTCTCCATCCTGCTTTTAGAGATGTTAGTGCAGTTTCCAATGCCAAAGACGTGATCCTTGCAATGAATGCAATGCCTAGAAAGAAAAAAAGAAAGCGCTTGCCTGGTGTGTCCGATGTGGGGTAGCTCTGATACTTACTCTTAAGAGAGAATAACCTAGTATGTGCAGAATGGATTAGACTTTGAGAGTTTCACCTTATTTGTTGGGCTATTTATAGTGGCGGGATCCCTTGCTTCTTGGAAACTATGCATCTAAGGGAATCCCCCTTTTGCAGCTGTGGGTGTATTTAATGATTACCTGTGATACTCTCGCCCTTTGGTCAGATCGTATAAGGTGCTTCGTCCATGTTCTGATTACATCTCATTAAATGCACATGCTCTGCATCCCTTTGCACCAAATTCTTCCTGCCATTCTGTCTTGTTGCATTTAATGTGTTGTTTGCCGCAACAAATGTCCTACCTTCCACTTTCGATCGTCATAAATGTTTTAGCCTCTCTCGTCTCAAGGGGCGACATCATCACACCTCCCAACTTCATTTCGTCTGGGCGGGATACCTTAGCTCACCTAACTACCTTGCCTCTTGTTTGGCGGGGACTGCTTAAAAAGGGAAAATTTGAAGATGGTTTAGATAAATTTCACTCTAGCATCACATACCTTTCAATTGGCATATTATCTATTAATACATGTGGATTTTGATATTTCTGTGTTTGCAGTAAGATTGACTAATGGTTCATTTCATTCTAGTTATTGTTCAAGCCTCACCAAAATTCTTTGGCCTCATTTGAATACCCTTTCTACTTTGCTAGGTACTCTCCTGATTACATAGTACCAAAATTCTTGGCCTCAGCCGATTACCCCTTCCTTCTACTTCTCTAGGTACTTTCCTGAATACATATCTAATTATGCTCAAGTGTAACTCATGTACTGGACTATTAAACACATTGGCATCTTTTGTTGTATCCTAACCATTCAATCATCAATCAT
>QEOT01002900.1:71673-224166 GCA_003123785.1 Pterocarya stenoptera
TTTTTTTTTTTTTTTATGTGAAGTGTTTCTCAATTGTGGTTATTTGATTTTCATACAGTACTGGAGGCCAACCCTTGGAGAGAAGCTTCAAAGCCTGTTTATGTACTCACCCAGAGGGAAAACCAATTATGCACAATGAAAACCCGACGGAATCGAAGGTCTTCTTTGGTTTATTGTCCATCATTATTTTGGATAGTTGTTACTGTTGCACTGGATCAATTGTTTTGTTCTTTCTGTAACAGTGAAGTTGAAAGGGAGCTAGGGTTATTGTTTTCCAAGGGAGGAAAGTGGAGGTCTGGAATTGGAAATCAGCCCAAACAGTCAAGAACTGGGACAAAGTTTCAGATGCTTGTGGAGGATATTAGGGAGGGAGTGCTAGTAAGTGTAATAGCTTTGGTTTTTGAATAGTATATTTTGTTGGATTAGTATTCGTGAATGCAAATCCATGAGCAAGACCCTATTATTTGTGGGTAACTGCAAATATATTGTTTAAGTCTACCATTACCGTCTCTGACACTAATTACCCACTTGGACCCTTTTGAAAAAGAAAGTCACTCTAGTCACTGCATCCCCTGCCACTTTCTGGTGTGAATTGTTCAATGTAGGTTAATATCTTTGGCATGCTAAAAACTTTTATTGGTGTTGCAGGTATTTGAAGATGAAAATGAAGCTGCAAAGTATTGTGACTTACTGCAAGGCGGAGGTCAAGGTTGTGAAGGTGTTGCAGAAATAGAAGCATCCTCAGTAAGAACAAAGCAATCTTCAAATCTGACACCATATGATTCTTTATAATAAGACTTTCTAAATTATCTGCAGGTTTTTGATCTTTGTCAAAAAATGAGGGCTCTTGCAGTTCTCTTCCGTCGTGGGAGGACACCACCTCTACCTCAAAGCCTTGAGCTCAACCTGAAGGCACGGAAGCGGTCACTTGAAGACGCTGAGGATTTGCTATGAAGTTTCTGTAGTTCAAAGGAAGAATGTGTACAAGAAACTATGCCATCAGCATTGAAGAATGAAACTTGATACTGTAATATAAGTTTTCTTAGCCGATAGAATATAGTCATTTGTAAGTGAATTATACAGCTCGAATGAAAATTGTATATTTTGGTTTATCTTCAAAGGTCAGGATAATTCCATATCTTATGAACAAGTCAAAGCAACATACATGGGCTGCCGATATGATTGTCTGTTTCGTATCTTTCGGGCTGCATCTTGATCTCGTCTTTTAAGCTTCACAATGCTCTGCATAGAACCTTAGGTGCTTGTCCGCGGTGGGCTCGAATGAATATCAGAGGGCTGCCCGATCGTCAGGAGAGAGGTTTCAGCGGAAAGTCGAACCTGGGCGATGGGCCTGCCCAGGTTTAGGTGGGAAGCCTCCAGGGAAATATGTAGAAAATATTGAACATAACAATTTCTTTTGGGAATTAGACGTTTCAAATTCAAAACTATGGTCCACAGCTGAATAATATTTGAGAACTTTTCTTTTCTGTTTTTGATAAATTATTTGAAGTCTCATTCAAAATGAACAGAGATTAGAAACAAGTACTACTATACAGGCTTTTGGATTATAATTTTTCTCGCCTTACATTTTATTTGATTTTGGTTCATGTATTCAGATTGAAATGAGATGAAATAAGTTGAAAAAAATTGTGAAAACAAATGAGGCAACTTCTAGGATTATAATTGTGACCAACCGGCCCAGCTTTTGTTAGACCAACTGGAAATCCCACAATTGTAGCCGATACTCCTGCACTTTCCAACTCTGTAGCAGCAACCCAATCATCTCTAGAACCAGCGTGTCCTGCACTTTCCAACTCTGTAGCAGCAACCCAATCACCTCCAGAACCAACATGATTTGCTTGCTTGATTTTCTCTTTCCCTTGTATCATGCAAACAGTCTTCTTTCCATCTTTGTATATTTCCATATTTACTTTTGTAAAACTGTAACCTTTTATTGACTGTATTATTTAAATCAAATGAAGATGCAGGAGAACTTAAGTTGGCCTCTCTGGTTTCGATATTCTCTATTGCATTTACAAGTTCTTACATGGTATCAGCCAGCTAAGGCTTATGCCTAAATAAACTCGATCCTACATCCCAGCTTCCGCACCAAAATAACCAAACACAATGGCCTATTCCTTCACAAATACACCTCAGTTTTTGAAATTGGATGTCCCCAATTATCTTACTTGGCAGATCCAATTTCTTGTTTTTTTGAAGAGTCATGACATGGTTGGTCTTGTTGATGGTACCAATCCTACTCCAGCCAAGACTCTGCTTGACGGATCTTCGAATCCAGCATTTTCCAGCTAGTCCAAGAAGGATAACAGCATTCTCAGTTGGCTCTATGCCTCCATTATTGAAAAACTTGTTTCCACAGTTCTTAATCTAGAGACTTCCAAGCAAGTATGGGATGCTCTTCAAGCTCGCTTCTCCTTGACCTCACGGTCTCGTGTGGCCTTCCTCAAACGCCAACTTCAGACCATTTCACAAGGGAATCACAATTGCCTCTCTTGCATTGAAGAGGCCAAGCTCATCTCAGATCAACTGTCCGCTGCTGCCAAACTCATGGATGAACAGGACCTCATCACCCACCTTTTGAGTGGTCTCAAGCCACAATTCATGCCATTTGTCACTGCATTCACCTTTGCAACCAGGGACAAGGACTTCACTCTGGACGATTTTCAGACCGAACTACTGAACTTTGAAACGCTGATGGAGGCCTCTAACTCCTCTGAACTTCCAAGCGTACTGTGACTCCGATTGGGCTGGCAATCCGGATGATCGTTGAAGCACAACTAGGTATGGCATATTCCTTGGCCAAAATCTCATCACCTGGATAGCCAAGAAACAACCAATTGTATCCAAGAGCAGCACCGAAGCATAATACAGCAGTTTGGCCATTGTAACTGCTGAACTATACTAGATATGGATGCTCATGAAGGAACTTGGTGTACTCCTATCTTCCACTCCAACCATTTGGTGTGACAACGTTGGAGCAATTGCTTTAGCATCCAACCCGGTGTTTCACCCTCGAATCAAACATGTTGAGGTCGACTACCATTTCATCCGAGAAAAAGTTCTCAATAAAGACATTCAAGTGAAGTATATCTTTACACAAGATCAAATTGGTGATATTTTTACCAAGGGCCATACTGCTCCTCGTTTTACTTTCCTACGTTCCAAACTAATGGTGATTTTAATCCCCATCACTTTGAGGCGGGGTGTTAGACCAACTGGAAATCCCACAATTGTAGCTGATACTCCTGCATCCAACTCTGTAGCAGCAACCCAATCACCTCCAGAACCAATGTGATCTGCTTGTTTGATTTTCTCTTTCCCTTGTATCGTGCAACAAGTCTTCTTTCCATCTTTGTATATTTCCATATTTACTTTTGTAAAACTGTAACCTTTTATTGACTGTATTATTTAAATCAAATGAAGATGCAAGAGAGCTTAAGTTGGCCTCTCTAGTTTCGTTATTCTCTATTTCATTTACAAGTTCTTACAGCTTCTTGGATTGGTCAAGTAAGTTATCGTACCGGTATAGTAACCGGCATGGTGAAGGTGAATATTTCGTTCCAGATTAAATTCCAGCTGTTCTAGCCTGTTTTGGTCCGTTCCGATCAGTTTCCAGTGTTCAGGGCGAAATGCTCAATCCGGTCCGAAATAGAAAAATTTTCACCTTTTTTATTCATTATTCGTGCAACAGTCTCGGAACTGATGAAACAACGGCAAATTTTTGAATGATTTTCTCTCAACCTACTGTGGAAATGAAGAAAAAGGCAATGACCTTTATAAAACTATTAAAAAGGCAATGGCCTGCAACAAACTCAATGCACTTTTTGTGCTGGGGATTAATTGTTATTTTTATAAAAAGAATCTCTTTGTTCTTTATATGGAGGAAGTGAAAAATGGTTCCTAGAGTTCACATAAAAAACACAACTTTATAGTTTTTAAATATGTATATTTTTAAGATTTATATTTAAAATTATTATTGAGCTTTTCGTGTATATATATTTTGAAAACCTGAATTGATATTATTTTGTAATATAATTTTTTTCTTTATATATATATAAATTTATATAACGACTATCCTAAAACGGTACACCGAAACATATTGGTACCTCAACTAAAACGGTCACCGAAATGGAATTCCAAACTTTGATCATAAGGCTCGTTTTAAATTTTAGTAACTAACTTGAATTGAGCAAAGCCATTTAAGATTGCCGGAAAAGTTTTAAAGCCCAGAACTTAAATTTAACGTAGCATTTTAATTGTAGCAATTCGATCTAATATCATTAGGACCAAAACATGGATAACTTCATGAAGAATTTTATTTATCATTCCCACACATCACACACCACACTTTTTTTTTTTTTTTCTCTTACCAAATATGTGGTATATGGATGATGAGTAGAATAATTTAATTAGTTTAATAAGAATAAAACAAAAAAAAAATTAAAAAATAAAGAATAAAAAAAAAGTGGTGTGTGGTATATAAGGATAATGATAGCAAAACTCTCATAGCTTTCACTCCAGCAAGAACAGCAACGCACGTTGCCCATCAGCTCTATGGTTGCACCTCTATAACCCATGCCCCATAAATTCCCTTCATACTTTGCATTTTTTTCATCACTTGTTTAGAGAGAAACAAGAGAGCTCTTGAGGCTGATTTATGGTAGTCGATTATCATGACTCAACCTTCATGTCTTTTGTTCTATTTTGAGTCTAGTTTGCGTTGGTATATGTGATAACCTGGACTTAGCCAAGTCTTAGTTCATATTTCGTTATCAGGCTATGTATGGTTGTTGAGCCAAGCAAAATGGTAGAGGATATTTAGGAACTTTGGACCTGATACATTAGGCATATAAGCCTATAAAGGAAGCCCACAAGGCCCATAGATTTCAGCCATCACATAGGTTTAAGGTTTGGAAACCCTAGTGGACCTTAGGGCACAAGCCCAACTCATCACAAAGTGCCACATGTCATTCCACTTGTGTACTACACTAGGTGCAATGAACCTAGACGTGATATGGGGAAAAGGAGATGAGAGACTTTAGGGTTTTGGTAACCCAAAAGCCCCACACGCCTGTCAAGGGATGCTCACCTACCTTTTGTCACTTGTCACGCATGCAGAGACCTTGTTTGAGAGAAGCACCTAACATGACACTTGTCACCAACCTAGAGGGCTTCTAGATGAAGGAAATGATGAGACACATTGGGAAGGCTAAGGATTTCACTCGGCCAACGCACCCTCACCAAACCACTCATGCTCAATGTTTTTGATACCGTACCATACCAACCAGTACGGCCGGTATATGCCGTACTAACCACTAGTTTGGTACAAGTAATACCTTCGTTTCGTACCGCTCCAAATACTGGGTGTACCGGCTGGTATTTATTTTCTCAGCCAAAACAAATATTTTGCCTGGTACACATTTTGCAACCTCTTTGGATGGTATTTTCATAATTTCAGTAAATATCTAGGGGTTATTTCGGAAAAAAGTATTTTTCTTGTAGCTTTTTTTTTTTTTTTTTTTTGATATAATGTTTGTTGTAACTTAAAACTTAAGACTTATGTTAGTTGTAACTTAAAACTTTAAAACTCGTATTGAGAAGTATTGAGTTTATGACTTATTTTGCTGTTATTTTGGAATAAAGTTCATGCTTGTATATATATAATTTATCCAGGTATAAACTATTTCAAAATGGTACCAGTACCAAAACGGTATCGGTACCGAAATATTATTCCAAACGGTAGACGAATATTTCGTTCCAGTGCCTTAACCAGTATGACCTCTGGTATGGTATTCAAAACTTTGCTCATGCTTGCATGCTACTTGTCAAGATTGTGTGAGTTCCAAGAGAATCCCATGGGAAAGTGGCACCTAGGGGAGTTCAAAAGGCAATGGAATGACCCATTAGGAGGATGGAGTTTCGGTTTCAATGGGAAATGCCAAGTGTCACCCATGCATGAGTTTCTAGAAAAGTGAAATGATTGAGAAGTGGAAGGGTTGCATTGGATGGGGCAAAAACCTAGCCCCTAGGTTTATGCCAACACACACATTTCCCTCACATGATGCCACTTGTCCCTCACTTGTCAAAACCCTAGAAAGAGAACAATAGGGAAGAGGAAAAGATTGCTTGGGAAATGACACATGCCCATTAAGGATTCTAGAAGAGTCTTGAGGTAAGAAGAAGAGAGAGGGTCGGCAAGGGCAAGGAGTTGTACACACACAAGCGCACGCGCGCCCCACTTGCCAAATGTCAAGCATGCACACTTGTAGTTGCCCAAGATTGATTTAGGGTTGGAGTTTAACCATTTTTCCACCAAGTTCAATGAACCTAGACACATGGAAGAGGGCATAGATGGAATTAGGATTTCGGATTGGGGAAGCCACACGCCACTTGTCCAAAAGATCTTTGGTTTTCCAACACAACCCCATCATGAGGAAGATGAAGAGATACTCGGCCAAGATGCCAAGTGGCATCCATGCACCAAGACCTTTGATTTTCCAAGGAGGGAAAAGCCTATAAGAAGGGAGAAGTCAAAAGGGGGAAGTCCTTTTGTAACTTTTCTGATTTTCCCTTGTGTCACACGGCTACACCACTCTCTCATACTTTCCACTGTTTCCTCTCCACCCAAACATCACAAATGCACCTACCTTCTTTCTCCAACCACCATTTCAAGCACACCAAGGAGTACCAACAACATCTGAAGGGCAAGAGCACACAAGGTAAGGATCATTCACTCGTTCCATGCACACCCACACACATGGCCAAAGAAATAAGAATGTGGTTTCAGATTCATGGATTCTTTCACATATACACGCGGACACACACACATTCGGGAAGGCTAGGGTTTTTTCTTCAAGAGGGAGAGAAAGACCCGAACCACCACTTGCCTTAAGCAAGTGAATATGAAACTTTGAAAAGGAAGGAGAGCCACGACCACTACACTTAGATAAGCTAGGGTTAATTTATGAGCTATGTATAGGACACACACTCACACAAGAGATTAGGGTTCATATGACCATGTCTAATGAATTTTGATATTCATTTTCAGCTTGCTATTTGTAATCATTGGATTTTTGGAAAGTAGACCTTCAACCTACTCTTGGATATTATGTGTATATGATGTGTAAACTTGCATTGTTTGTTGTAGATTTGGATGAAATCTCCTATCATGTTATATATTCTATTTTACCTAAATATATGCTATGATGATCGTTGTATATTATCATGTGATTTTTATTCGATTTTATCATGAATTTCTTGTAATACCATGTTTTGTATTTGGATATATATGATCATGTTACCATGTTGTTTGATAATGCTATACGAAATATGTTAGAAGTCCTAAGCTTGAAAAATCATGCTTTCAAGTGGTTCTATGTTTTGGCCTAGCATAGTGAATGTTGTTACAAATCTGTTTTACCATTTGTTAATCGTTGAACGCTGTTGTTTGTATGAGTAAGTTAAGTATTCGCATGTTCTAATATTTTCAAGCCGTAACGCAAGATGTATATTGTTTGTATATGATTACATGACATAAGATTGCGTGATTCTATGCATGTGTGATTACATGATTCATGAAAAGAGTAAAGTATCATAAGTCCATGTCACATGCATTGGGTTGTGCATTATTTTCAAGAAAATAAGCCAATAAATGTTTTGTCCCGACCCCAAGTATTAGGACCGGGAATGCCCTAATGAAACTCCTTTGTCCACTCTAGAGTGTTTAAAATGAAGTAGTAGTCCCTGAGTTGATAAAGTACAATCGACAGACCTCAAATGGATCCTTCTGAAAAGGATACCAGAGCAAGGCTGCACCTAAAACTAGTGGGTGACATACAGTGAATTTGAAATATGCAAACTGCCATAATAAGTATGTTAAAGAATATGACATAGTCATTACAGTCAAGTGGATTGTTGGATGATGCCATAACTAGCGGGGAACACATGGTGCATAGGGGAGCTGTGAGGTATCTAACCATATGTTACAAGAAATGAATAAGGCAATGAGCTCAAAGATATGATATGCGAATGACCAAGAACTCGAGCTCAAATAATATGTTATATGTTTAAGAACCAAAGATGAAAAGATGGAAAATGCATTTTCTTAAAAAGGTTAAATGGTCTCTATTACATGTTATTTTGAAAAAGTCAATGTTGTATAAGTCAAGTTTTATGTTTATTGGTTTACCTTTATATGCTTATGTTATATGTTGTATGTTGTTTATTTACTTACTGAGATTTCTAGAAATTTCATTACGGTAGTTTCCACTATCATTCCCCACCCATAATGGTAGAAGCTGTGTCAGGTACCCAAGACCATAGACGTGGTTAATGACCTGATTGAAGATGAATTTACCTTAGGGGCCCGCTATGACTTTACTGCTTCTCTTTTGAAAGTCACAGCGCACCACCTTAGGGACCTTTTGAAAGCACTTAATAAGGACGGGGACGAACTTGAGAAAGCCCCTACAATCAAGGATCATTTTAACCTTGTAACCGAAAATTTAAGTTAAGCGAGAGATTCCACAAAGGAGGTTAATGCAATCGTAGCGAGTTTGGGATTTCTGGAACGCAAACCCATACAGACAAAGGAATTATTTTTTACCCTCACCAAAGAAGGGGGCTTAGATCTAGTGCAATGGTTATAATTGAAGGTTTAGAAATCACCTTTTGATGGCCCCTTGTTTTGGGAGACTTTTGAAAGCAGTATATATTTTGGAGTACTATAATGAAGTTTAAAAATTTTAGGATGCTTATACTTCAGTACCATATTATTGCATTGCCACCAGTTTTATGTAGTAAATAAAAAAATTTCGCTGCGATTTATTGCATACTGCTAGATCATTAGGTACATTGCATCATAACTGTCCTGTATGGGGGTATGTAGCCCTTAGTTACATGTCCTAATACTTCAGTCACCATTCAATCCCAAGCGAGGATTGAGGGCATCGCAGTATATGTTGGATAATTGTTCATGGAGTATTGATTAGTGAAAATTTGGTTTGAACATGCAAAGGTCACAGTGTAGACAACTTTTGTGTTTGTGTGAAATTTTGATATTTTGATGAACGTTTCGATGAAACCTTGGGTAGATCTTGATATGGTAAAGTGTTAACATGTTGATATGCAAGTTATGTTTGAATTTATAACAATGTTAATATTTTTATAAAATAGTTTTGCATGATTTTGAAAAGTTAAAAACAGGATGACTCAAAATAGTTTATGTTTTGGTGAAGTTGTGATCTTTGGTTATGGAAACTTGATCTAATTGCTTTGATATACATATATGATATTCTTGAGGCTTTGATCTATGTGTTAAGATTTTATGTTTGGAGAATATTTATTTAGATCTTTGATGGAATGATTTTATACATGCACGAGTTTGTTTAAGACTCAATCTAGAGGCTCTCGAGTATGAGTTATGTTTTAATGAAGTTTTTTTCATGTGATGCTAGATTTAATTCTTAGTTCAAGTTAGAAATTGAATATGAGGTATTTGGTTATATTTCTTGAAGTTTTATTTCTTGAAAATCAAGGATCTAGTATTTTTTGTTTCAAATCAAAAGCAGGATATACATGGTTTTGATGTTTTAGTGCAAGCCAATTATGTATGTTGTATTTTTATGATTTTGGTTGTTTAATCAAGCATTATATCACTTATCTTTGAATTATCAACATGCTAGGAGTGTTATTAAGGACTTTTTGGTCCTTGGAATTGATTTAAAAAGAAGTAGACCAAGAACATAAAAAATTGGTCATATTTGACCTAAACTTGGTGTTTTAGCATTTTTGTTAGTATAGTGAGTTTAAGATTTTTATGAAATGTGCATTTTTATATCTTAGCATGATTTTAGAACCTAGGATATGATTTTGTGAATGTTGCAAAAATCGATTTAAGCATGTTAGTTGATGATTGGTCAAATTGCAACAAAAATCAAGTTTTTGGCCTTTATGTGCGAATCGACCTAAGCACAGTTCTCCTAGTTTTCTTGTGTTTTAAATCTTTATGATTAGATATTTAGTTTTAGGACAAAATCTAAATGAGGAATGTAAAGTTTGGTAAGATTTGGAGTTAGTATGCAAAATTTTTATTTTAGGGATAAAATTGTAATTTTTCACAAGTAGAGGGCTAACTTTGTAATTTTAGCCATAAGTTAGTAAAGTTTTATATTTCTAAGTATTTAGTGAGAGATTCTTACCCTTATAAATATCTCATTTCAGTTCATGCTTTTTCACACTACGCTTTACATAATGCTAAATCAATGTAAGCAAGCCACTACTTTACTTTTGGTGTATTTATATACACTAATGAAAGGTGCAACGTGCAAGGCAAGTATGTCCCTTGCACATAGTACCTGATCTAAAAAGAAAAAAAATATACTTTTATAAATTTGTAAAAAATAATGAAGTAGAAGTTGGATCAAGTTTTAGAATGAAATGTTTGTTAAATTGTAAGTGTAAATTGGTTAATAAAAGGTATTTGAGAAAAAATTAAAATGACAAATATATAACCTAACAACATCATCATCTCATAATCGCTTGACTTGTAAAATGTAAAAGAAAACACCCATTGCATTAATATAAGGAAAAACAAATCAGACAACTATCAATGAATTAACTCCATTTCATTAATGTAATATTAATGTTATAGATGAATGAATTTATTTGTCAAAGAAGGATATATAAAATAATGTGACATTTAATATATATATATATAAATATATATTAGCCTAACATGGTCAATATTAATATAAAATATGAAATCAGGTTTGATCTACCATGAATACAATCAAACTCATATTTATTTACGTATGATCGGTTTGTGAAAATTCTGTATTATCATGGAGAATATAGAAATGTCAATATTTAAAATAATTTTATTCAATTTGTAATATTTATTTATGGTTAAAAAATACTATACATTTTTTAATTTAGATATGATGCACTTCTGAAAGTTAGATATTAATAATGATATAATATATATTTAAAATATAAAGATGTTATAATTTATTTATTTACGACATTTATAATCTAAACTATAATCTAACATGTCAGAAATTATTTTATCTTCATAAAAAATTTTATGAACAATTAGTATTAAGAAAAAGAGTTATGATAGGCATCCACGACTGTAGTGGTGTGCAATTTTGCACACCCTACGTCGCAATTCTCTTTTTTTTTTTCTTTTTTTTTCATTCCTCTCACCCCGCTTGTCTCTCTCTCTTATCTGCTCGTCTCTTAGTCTCAGTCTCTCTCTCATCCCACTCTCTCTCTCTCTGTCTCTCAGTCTCCGTCTCTCTCTCATCTCGGTTCTCTCTCTCATCAGCTCTCTCTCCTCCCTCACCGTCTCTCTCTCATCCTCGACTCTCTCTCATCCCTCACTGTCTCTCTCTCTCTCCGAGCTCTCTCTCTCATCTTAGTCTCTCTTGTCGGCTCTCTCTCATCGGGACCTGCACAGTGTTGCTCTGAAGATTTATTCAGAGGTTGAAGACGAGCCGACTGGGTGACTACGTGAAAAGAAAAGAAAAATTTTTAAATGAAATTTCTATTCTCGAATGACAAGGAACGGGAGAAAGCTCGAATGAGTGACACGTTAGGTGTGCAAAAGGCTGATGCCATACAGTGGTGGATGCGAATACTTTTTTTAAGAGAAAAGCTATGATTCAGTCACTGTTCACAACTGATCTATAGCAGTGTATTTGTTGTTTTTTTTTAAAGTGCATTTTAGAAGGTCGGTTCGGTTGCTTTTTCCCCTTTCAAATTTGCTCCCGCGAAATTCCTCCTCCCTCGCCCACGTCACCTTCCTCTCCCCAGCGCCACCCGGCGACGCTCCTCCATCTGGCCAGCACTGCCACTCCGTTTCCTGGAGCAAGGTTCTCTGGTATGAAACTCACTTTCTCTCCATTTCTTTCTGTTTTCTCCCCTAAAAACACCATTGTCGCTCTGTTTGAGAGAAGAAAATTTTTTTCTTCGTTTCCTGGAGCGATTCTATCCCTTTCTCTCCATTTTCTCTCTTTCCACGAGCGTTGTCTCTCCATTTCATTCCAGAAAATTTTTTTGGTCCATTTCCTAATTATCTCTCTTCCCTTTCTGCGATTTTCTCTCTTCCTGAGGTTGGTTTTTCAATCGCTCAACAATTAATCTCGTGTGGCAACTAGGTAAAAATTCGTTTTCTTGATAATCTTGTAGTTGGTTTTTACTTCATTATGTTCTGGTGTTTAATCCTTCTTGGTGGTATTTTGTATGTATTTTAGATAAATTTAGGGTTTTTTCAAGTTATTATCATTAGATTAATTTTGTATACTGGTTTCATTAGATTAATAGTTTGTATACTGGTGTTGGTATACCTGGAAAATGGTTCAAGCACTTTTGCAGAATTTATGTCTCTACTTCATGGTGTAAGGCTGTTGCAGTCTTGTGGCGTTTGAAAAGTGGAACTGGAAATGGACTCAATGATTGTTGTGAATTGGATTATTTCTTCCTCTTGTGCTGTCTGGTATCTGGAAGATTTTTGGGAGGAGTTAAAAGTCAGTTTGCAGGAGCTTACATTCACCACTAGTTATGTTTTTCAACAGGCCAACATGGCAGCAGATTTCCTTGTTAGGTTGGGATCTCAGGGAATTACAAGTAGATGGGATTCTATGGAGACTATTCCAAGCATGTTGAGAGGACTTATTCGTACAGATAGGAGTGGTATCCCTTATGTTAGGAACTTGCACCTTATTCTAGGAACTTGCAGTAGTTTTTTTGTTACTCTTGGCAGCATCTGATTTTTTTTTTCATTAACCTTTTGTAATAAAGCTTTCCTCTGTTTTTATTTTTATTTTTATTTTAAAAAAGGCTGCTTCATGTTACAAAGGAATCAGAACCAGTTAATACAAAATTGCTTGCATATGATGGTGAAAATAAAGAGGATAGAAAGAAGAAAAGAAAGCACAAAAAAGGATAATTGAACAACAAATGTTTTCCACTAAGTTTGTAAAGATGTTTATATGACAACAACTTTTTGGGATGTGAGCAGGCAAGTAGCTAATTTTCCTTTTTCTTTTATGGTTCCTATTCGAACAGTTATAAGCATTTTGTAACTTTTCTATCCATCAGTCACTGGTGCAGATTTACTAATTTAATTTCCCGTTTCTTGGTCTGTGAATGGCAGGTATAGCTTGAGCTACATCCCTTTCGCGAGGTCCATGGTTTCAAAGGTCGTGGTTTCTTGTTTTGATACTGATTTTTAGAGCGATGCACACCATATATAAGAGACCATGATGTAATCCATTCAAGAACCTCTTAACATGATCACCCTATGTGCGACTTTGGCGAGTTGATGCACACAGGGAGTCTAGTCCACTCTGAACGCAGTAGAGCTGTAGAATTGAGATTTGTGTATGCTGGATTGAGATTATGATCAACTTTACCCAATTCCCTATGTTAATAGAAATTGAGCTCTTATTGAACTATGTAGTCTTTTCACCTAGGCCGTTGAACTCCATTGAAACCAACTCCACTTTTGCATGTTGACAAGGTACATTTGTTGAAATTGTGGTGATCGTTAATGGAGATGTATATTTTTTGTGGAAGAAATGTTTATTTTACCTCCTCTTAGAAGAATTTAATGCTAAATTTATAGCAATGAATTTAAGGTGTTTTAAAATCTTTTTTGTTGGAAATGATATTAATGAGCTGATCTTGGAGATCCTCTCAGTAACATGTTGATGATAACAATGGAGATAGAGCATATGAGGATCAATCAATGAGGATCTATCATTGGTTGAATAGAGAGCAAATTATTAGAGCCTATTCACAGAAAGCTCAAAGAGTAGTAGTGTCGTCTCCCTCCGACGTGGGATTGCTAAAATTGGTTTCTATGAAGTTGTTCAAACATCAATGCATTGATCCATGTGAAAAATGCAGAGTGATAGGGAGCTGTATGGTGGAGTGCTGCTTTGTTGGTAAATGATCTATCCCTACCCAATTCAATTCATTCGCATATTATTTAGTTCCAAGCTAGTACGACCAATCCATGACATTGAAAGGATATCACTTTGCTATCAAATTAAGATCATCTTCATGCCAAAAATTCTTTTTTTAAGGTACTGGTGGTGATTTTAGACTACCAAGTTTGATTGATTGTGGTTGGTTTGTTGGCATAGCAACTTCATTCTAAGTTATTCTTTTACCTCATTAAGCTACCTCTTACACAAAAACCAAGCCAGTTATATTTTTATTACACCAATAGTCAATTTTAAATAAATCAATTTCTTAGAAGGACTGAAAAAAAAAAAGAAAAAGAAAACTTCAATGTAACAATACATTAAGCTAAAGCCTATTCAATTCATCATAGCTCCTTCAAAATGCAATTTTTTTTAAGTCGAGAAAACGATACTCCACGAAAATTGTACCTCATCTTAACTAAAAAAGAGGAAAACCAAAACTTTCTTCAATACACAATCCACAACAACGCAATCCAGTCAAATTGTTAACAATTTTTACAAGCTTGCTACGATTCCTTCGACTTCGATCCTCACTCCAAGTATTGTGGCACTTGCAAATACCGAGGAGCCCATTTCTTCGAAAAACTCGACATGGCAGACACAGGCTACAAAATCAGCCGGTATTTATATGCAACTTCATCAAACTCCCCATTTTCTTCCAAAAATCCAAGATGTACGGCGAAGAGGAAGAGATCAAACGGCTAGGGCAGCGCAAAATGGTCATTGCATGGAGAGGCACAGTGACGTTCCTTGAATGGGTATGCGATCTCAAAGATATTCTCCACCCGGCGAACTTTCGTGGAGACCCATCGATCAAGATAGAGTCAGGCTTCTACGACTTGTACACCAAGAAAGAGGAGAACTCCAAGTATTGCTCATTCTCAACTCGTAAACAAAGGATCGGGGGAATTGACGATGGGAAAATCATAGGGATGAGCCGATGAGGATGAAGGGAGGAAGGATGAGCAAAGGATCTCATTGCATGGAGAGGCAGGTGACATTCCTCGAATTACTAGGAAGGCCTTCTGGACCCCATGAATTCAGGGCAACAATGGAGGGGTGATGGGCAAAGGGAGGGTCAACGGGGAAACTTTGCAGAGGATGGGCGACACTGGGGGTGGGGGAGAGAATGGGTGATGCGGGGGGTGGGGGTGGGGGAGAGGTGGGCGATGCGGGAAGAATTTCAAATGGGTGAGGGTTTTTTATGGGCGGTAAGTATCAATTGTAAGGAGAAGGGGGAAATTTTTTTTCTTGCCACGTAGTGCATGCTTTGGCTAATGCCAAAGAGTTGCTGATGGCAAGACTTTTTCTAGTATTAATTTAAAAGAAAAAAATATTATAGATCATTTGTGATAAAATTTCCAGATGGACTAATTTTTAAGATGGTATCATTTTTAAATAAAAAACCTAGAGGTCAAAAACTAAAGCCCAACGTGTGGAAGCCTAACCAAAATGGACAAAGTCTAGCCCCCCATTAAAACTACATTGTTTCAGCCCCTACTTTAAANCTCTCTCTCTCTCTCTCTCTCTCTCTCTCTCTCTCTCTCTCTCTCTCTCTCTTTCTCTCTCTCTCTCTCTGTGTGGGTAGTGGTTCCCTTTCGAGCCTATCTGCCTATCTTGCCAGAATCCTTTGGGCCATTTCCGATCTTTGGGAACTTACAAGCTGGTGCCTTATCCTCCACCTTTATACCCATTTGTGTTGGTTTCTTGGGTATGGTTTCTTCTCTCTCTCTCTCTCTCTTGGCAGTGGTTAAGAACCCCTTTCGAGCCTATCTACCTATCTTGCCAGAATCCTTTGGGCCATTTCCGATCTTTGGGAACTTACAAGCTGATGGCTTATCCTTCACCTTTATACCCATTTGTGTTGGTTTCTTGGGTATGGTTTCTTCTCAGTCTCTGTTTCTCACTTCCTATAGTCTATTTCTCGGTTCTTCTCAGATATTTTTACTGCTGATTTGTTGTGGGTATGATTGGTTAATTTTTTTCTCTCTATTTTGGGTGGGGTTGGAAACGTTTACTCCCACCGATTGGTTATTTTCTCTGTTTTGGGTGGGTATGATTTGTTGGTTACTTTTTTTCTTTTGCCGATTGGTTTATTTTTTGGGTCTGTTTCATTCTTTTATCTGTGGTGTAAGGTCCTACGGTAGTTGTAACATAGCTTTGGGTTGTCGATTCCACTATAAAGTTTAGAAACTCAAGGAAAGAAACAGAGAGATTGAGAGAGAAAACAGAGAGGAAATTGTATACTTCTCATTAACATCAGAAGATTTCGTGAAAAATAAAATGCTATACAATGACTCTATTTATACACAAAGACTAATGAATGGCTGCTTCATGCATGTAACTAACTTAACTGACTTATATACAACAGATTCTTTATAACTGAATTAACTGTCAACTTGCTGTAGATGAATCCATTTGCTTGGCTTTGACAGCTGCAGTAGAATCCCTTAGCTTGGCTTCTCTAGATTTTAGTTCTAATCTCTCTATGTGGCTTTGTATATTCCAACACCCCCCCTCAAGATGAGAATGGATGTTGATCATTCCCATCTTGCGAATAAGATGATGAAAGTTGAGGGATCCGAGAGGTTTAGTCAATATATCAGCTAGTTGGTGCTTTGAAGGAATGTGAATTATTTTGATAAGGCCTGCTTGTAGTTTCTCTCGAACAATATGGCAGTCTAGTTGTATATGCTTGGTCCTTTCATGGTGAACTGGATTGGAAGCAATTTCAGAAGCAGGTTTGCTATCAGTATACAATAATGCAGCTTGAGAATGAAGAACCTTTAAGTCAGCCAGAAGATAGAATAGCCATTGAATCTCACAAGTTGTGGATGCTAAAGCTCTGTATTCAGATTCAGCAGATGATCTGCTAACAGTGGGTTGCTTCTTTGATTTCCAAGAGATGAGAGAATCTCCTATAAAAACTGTGAAACCAGTCACACTTCTTCTAGTGTCCAGGCAGCCACCCCAATCACTATCAGAATATGCTTTTAGATGTAAAGGAGATGCTGCAGACATGAATATCCCTTGACCTGGTGTGGCTTTTATGTATCGAAGTACTCTCTCAGCAGCTTGAAGATGAATGGTGCTGGGAGTGGCCATAAACTGACTTAAAGCTTGAACTGAGTAAGCTAAATCAGGTCTGGTTATAGTGAGGTACAATAATCTGCCAACAAGTCTTCTATATGAAGTAGGATCAGATAAAGGTGCAGATGAATCACTTGCACTTAGCTTTAGGGTAGATTCCATAGGAAAAGCTACTGGTTTACAACCAGAAAACCCACTGTCTTGCAATATATCAAGGGCATACTTCCTTTGACATAATGTGATACCCTTAGCTGATCTAGCTACTTCTATTCCCAAGAAGTATTTTAATTCTCCCAGATCTTTAATGGTAAAAGAATCATGTAAAAATTTCTTTACAAGATTGATCTGATCAATGCTATTAGAAGCCAGAATAACATCATCAACATAGATGAGCAAAACTATGAAACTTGTTGAGGTTTGTTTGATGAACAGAGATGAGTCTGATTTGCCTTGAGTAAAACCATGTTGGATTAGAGAAGAGGACAGTTTGGAGAACCACTGTCTTGAGGCCTGCTTCAACCCGTAAAGGCTCTTCTTAAGTTTGCACACTCGAGGATCATTGGAAGATGAATATCCTGGTGGCAGCTGCATATACACTTCTTCATCGAGATCTCCATGCAAAAAGGCATTGTTTACATCTAGTTGATGTAAATGCCAATGCTTTATGGCAGCAACAGCAAGTAAGACTCTTACAGTTGTCATTTTTGCAACAAGAGAAAAGGTATCAAAAAAATCAAAACCTTCTTGTTGAGTGTAGCCCTTTGCTACTAGTCTAACCTTATACCTCTCAACTGAGCCATCAGCTTTGAATTTGACACGATAAACCCATTTACAACCTATTGCACTCTTATTTGGAGGTAAAAAAGTAAGTTCCCAAGTGTATTGATTTCAAGAGCTTTGATTTCTTCTGTCATAGCAGTTTGCCAATGAGGATGAGAGATGGCTTGTTTAAAAGTTTTAGGTTCAAAAGTGGAAGAAACAGCAGATACAAAGGCTTTATATTTATGGGACAATTGGGAATTAGAAAGAAAATCAAATATAGAGTAAGGCTTACCAGAGAAAAGAGGAGAACTGCAACTGAGAGATGCTTGAGGTACTGAAGTTGTCTGAGTCATTCTATCACAGTAAAAGTCTTGTAAATATGCAGGAGGATGCCTGATTCTCTCAGACCTTCTAAGATTTTCAATTTGGGAATTTGAAGGCTCAATTTGCTGAGGTGTAACAGAGGATGGAGCAGGAGATATTTCAGAGGATTGTTGAGTAAGTGGCAGATTGGATTGTGTTGAGTCATAGATTTGAGGAAAGTTAGGAAAAATGAAAGGTGTATGGACAGTGTTTGGTATGGAAGGAAATATGGATTCATGAAACACCACATTCCAAGATACAAAGGTTTTAAGAGTGATAAGATCGAGGACTTTATAACCTTTGATGTTTGGTGGATAACCCAGAAAAATACACTTTGAGGCTCTCGGTTGGAATTTGTTTCGATGATTAGTGATAGTGCTAGCAAAACACAAGCAACCAAAGACCTTAAGATAGTTATAATCTGGTGATCTTTGAAATAGAAGGGAATATGGGGTTTGATTTTTGAGAACAGATGAAGGAGTTCTATTGATGATGTGTGTAGCAGTTAATACACAATCAGTCCAATAAGAAAGAGGTAATTTTGATTGGAAAAGCAATGCTCTAGCTACATTTAATAGGTGTTGATGCTTTCTTTTAACCCTTCCATTTTGCTGAGGTGTTTCAACACAAGAGAGTTGATGAATTATGCCATGTTCTTGATAAAAAAACAGGCATTTTAAACTCTTGTCCATTATCTGTTCTAATGGTTTGAATGATTGTATTGAATTGAGTTTGCACATAGGTAACAAAATTGGTGAGAATAGCTCAAGTATCTATTTTAGTCTTCATGAGGTAGAGCCAAGTGAAACAAGTGTAGTCATCTACAATTGTGAGAAAATAATTGTAACCAGAATATGAAGTAGGGGAAAAGGGACCCTAGATGTCAGAATGTATCAATTGAAAAGCTTTATTTGAATGACTATTTGATACATGAAACGGTAATTTCTTTTGCTTTGCTAATAGACAAATTTCACAAATGTGATTATGATTGACCTGTACAATAGGATCTGATCCACTAATGATTTGCATTCTTGTAGGTGGAATGTGTCCTAATCGAAAGTGCCAAACATCAGAATTGATATGACATTTGTTTGCTAAAGAAGTAGAAGGTGAATTGATTGAAACAGGTGCTTCACTCGTTGCTTTAACAGAAGACTTATGTAAGTGATATAGACCAGATTTCACTTCAGCAAGCCCAATCATCTTCCAGTTGTTGAGGTCCTGCAGAATACATTTGGATTGAAAAAAGAATAATCCAATAGAATTTTCTTTAGTTAACTTCGAAGCAAAAATGAGATTAATATTGAAAGAAGGAACATAAAAAGCATTATGCAGAGTTATATCAGGAGAAAAAGTGACATCTCCAGTAAAGACAATAGGAACAGATTGGCCATTTGGTAGATGCACTAGAGAAAGTTTGGTGGGTAAATGAACTGATTTGAAGAAATGAGGAGAACAGATCATATGATCTGTTGCTCCAGTATCAAGAATCCATGAGGAATGATTCTTAAAAGATGAAACAATATTATGAGAAAAGGATTTACTTGAGGTAGAAGCTGTATTAGCTGTTGCATTGGGATTAAAATTTGAACTGGATAGACTATTAGCAAGAGTCATAAGGTTTTGAATTTGTTCTTGAGAAAATATATTTGGGAAAGTTGAGTTTGACTCCAAGGAAGAAGCATTGTTTGCAATGGGCAATCGTGAATTGGCACCTCCAGATTGTGCAGGAATAGATGTTTTTCCTCTTGGGCCCTTCCATCCAGGTGGATAGCCAATCAGTTGAAAACACTTATCTGCTAGATGACCAGAATATCCACAATGAGAACAGATTACATCTGCTTTGCCTTTTAGTTTTGTGAATCGAGCACCACTTGTTGGAGTTTGTCTCTGTGCAGCAATCATGGCATGTGAATCAAGTGAAATGCCAACAGCATTTGTTAAGGATCTTTGGCTTTCTTCTTGCAGTAATAAAGAAAAAACTTTATTCATGGAGGGCAGTGGAGATTAAAGAAGTAACTAGCTTCGCATCATTGAATATGAATCATGCAGACCAATCAAAAATTTCATCACATAGTCAAATTGTTGTCTTTCTGTAAGGTTCTTTAAGATGTCACATGAACATCTATCAAGAATTCCACATCGACAGCTTGGAATGGGCCTATAACTGATGTACTCATCCCAAAGGGTCTTGAAATCACTGAAGTATTCAATGACAGATTTAGATCCTTGAGAAATGGAGCTAAGGGATTTCTCTAAGGAAAAGACACGTGGGCCATCACTTCGAAGATATCTGGTCTTGAGTTCTTCCCAAATATCAAATGCAGTTGTGAAATACAGGAGACTGCCATGAATTTCTTTGGCAATAGAATTCATCAACCAAGATAGGACCAAATTATTTGCTCTCAGGCAAGCAACTCGAAGTCTGGGATTATCAAGACTGGGTTGAGTCAAGCTTCCATCAATAAAAGCAATCTTGTTCTTCACAGTAAGGGCAATTGACAAAGATCTACTCCATGCAATGTAATTCTCACCAGTGAAAATCTCATAAACCAGAAGAGCACCAGGGTTATCAGATGGGTGTAGATAGTAAGAACTTGAGGAATCATTAGAAGGATTCCCCAGAGGAGGAGAAGAATCATTAGAGGATTCTGCCATAGAAGCAGAAGAAAGAAAACAAGAACTTTCAAGAAAAGTATCAAGAAGGCAGCGGAATATTTTTATATACACGATGATATCATGTAAAGTTTAGAAACTCAAGGATAGAAACAGAGAGATTGAGAGAGAAAACAGAGAGGAAACTGTATACTTCTCATTAACATCAGAAGATTTTGTGAAAAATAAAATGCTATACAATGACTCTATTTATACACAAAGACTAATGAATGGCTGCTTCATGCATGTAACTAACTTAACTGACTTATATACAACAGATTCTTTATAACTGAATTAACTGTCAACTTGCTATAGATGAATCCATTTGCTTGGCTTTGACAGCTGCAGATGAATCCCTTAGCTTGGCTTCTTGAGATTTTAGTTCTAATCTCTCTATGTGGCTTTGTATATTCCTACATCCATAGAGAGACAAATTAAAACAATAGTAGAAGGAACAAAGAAACTAAAGAAAAATATTAAATGATTAATGGAGAACAAAGATTAATTTTAAATGCAAATTAAAGTGAGGCAAAGTGACTAACGAAAAAAGTACTCAAATTTGATAAACAATAGAGCATCGGGAATCCCTTGCACAAATCTAATATTTTAATTATTCTTAATTCATTGAATAACTCAATTGAGAACTCAATTTCCAAAATTCTCAATCGGAAGATATAGATTTATAAACCAAGATTAAACCAAATGTAACTCTCTGAAGAATCATTCACCACTTTTAAAATACGTAAATTATTATCACTATTGAGAAAATCCAACGACGACAATATACTGAGGAAGTGACACTACAGTAAAGAATTAAATCAATATAGATAAATAATTGGTCCAAACATAATCAAAGAGTTAATCCATTCAATAGAAAAAGCATGACTAAATCCATAAACAGAATAAATTCTATGATTATTCGGAGAAGAGAACATCAACGATGAATTGAGAATGATAAAACAAAAGAGTTGTAGCAATTGAAAATCAAATACATAAATCAAAAAATAAATTACAAATACCATCTAATGTGCAAGTTCATCCCTAACCCTACTTGAGAATTTAGTTACCCATAAATATAATGGACAACAAAAATCCCAAGAGAAAAGTAAAGTAAACGGTGGCCATGAAAATTAATTTCCTCTTCTCCTCCTTTCAGCCTCCTAATGATATACTTATATAGGGTAGGAAAGAAACCCTAATATCTTCATGATTCCCGCCTAAAAAAATCGCCTAAATGTTAGGACTTATCTTGGCAGCCACGTATGCACTTCAGGAATTTGAATTTAGAAATTCTTATTAGAGACAAAGTCATAGCCCTTTAAGTTAGCTTTCCAACGGATCTAGAATCGTATCAATCCTATATGTGAGTAGAAAGTTATGTTCAAAATACTAAAATATATCCAGACTATCTCCTAGAGCATGTTGGATTCTGACTATTTCTCTTTATCCGAATTACTCTTAAACCCCATCATTATCCTTATTTAAAGAGTCCACACTCATTGAAAGTTCTTAGGTTATTCCAAGTCTTGCCCATTTGAAGGTCCTTTGAATTTGACTGGGTTTTGAATTACTCTTTTATAGTCCCTGAAATTAAACATAAAAATCTGCTTAGGAATATCTCAAAATAAATAGAAACTCAATTTAAGAATACATATTAATTCCTATAATTTCTATTCATATTTTACCGTTATAGTCTAATAATATGGTATTTAGAGTACACTTCCGTACACTCATCATACCCTCCAACTTGCTTATTGCTAGTCCCTAGTAATTTCTATGCAAAAGAGATGAAAGAGACTAAAGAAAATATTAAAATAGCCCAACAATTCACATTTTTCAGATTCACATATCAAAACAATCTTAAGAATTCATTAATCCTATCACAATCAATCCACCTATAGCAATGCACAGAGTGTGTGTGTTCCAAACTATATCCATCTAACCAAAAGCCCCGACACATGCAACATCAAGAATATCTCAAGCGAAAGGTTCAACTCCATAACTCACGGGTATAAAAGTGTTTCGTGTAAAGATTTTCTCTATGAAGTTGACAATGGGTGTACACACATTCTTATGAGGAATTAGACAAATATATATAAGAAACAAGCAAACATTGATCTTATGATAGGAACACTAACAAATGAGACTTCCACCACTCTTTCCAAAACCTTACCTAGAATCGAAATGCTCAACACAAAAAGTTGTAAAGTGGCTTGGGTTCGGGGCTATATGAAAAAAAAAAAAAAGATGAAAATGATTCAAAAACTTCTAAGTACATACAAAGGGAATATTATTAAATATCTCAATAGACCACATTTCTCACTTGATGTACTCTCCAACTTTTCAAATCATCGAATAATGCCTCTCTTTTTTTTCCTTTTTTTTATTTGGTGAATAATTATGTCACCCTGGTATTTTGCTATTTCTACCCAGCCTTGGTAATTTTTTTTTTTATTATTTGGTAAACAATTATGTCACCCTGGTATTTTTTTTGCCTTTGAAGCTCACTCATTTGAACACCTTGTAACTCATGTTCTTCTCTTTTCTCTCTCTCTCTCTCTTTTTTAATTGAGAAGAAAAACAAATTCCACATCTAGTACACATTTGGAAGTAACAAGGGTAGGAAAAATCAGTGTATAAGTTATTCTCCAATGTGGAGAGGTATGGATGAAGTGGGCATATGAAAAGAAAAAGTTACATGTGTTTATTGGCTCAAACTTGGCTACTAGGGGTTTATGATGGAAAGGGTTAGCTTGAAAGGCTCCAACGTTGATCATAAATTGACATTTGTCATATCCCAAGTATATCCACCATCTTACCATAAACCATGTAATGATATTCTCAAAAGAAGTGTCCAATTCAATAGATCAATGAACGCTTATCACAATTTACTGCATTTGTAAGCTCTCAATCCTCTCCAAAACTCATATGAACACTTAAGCAAAAGAGTTCTCTAGTTACATGTGTCAAACCACCATCTTATCACAAAGCTTGGATGAGTGTATTAGGGGTTCTGTGAATGCTTCAGCAAAAATGATTATGGTGGATTTGGTGAATTCACGAAGATGACTATGAATGAGAATGAGTACACATGTGAAAAGGATGCACGTGTGATGCAATTTTTTTTTTTTTAAATATTGGCACATGAAAATATGCCACAGAGTTCCAACAAGCATTTTAAATACTGACTTTGCACCACCACCCCCAACTTAAATGAAACATTGTCCTCAATGTTTAAGAATCAAATTTGAATGAGAAGTAACCAAAAAATGTAGAATACACCTGATGAGTGCCGTGAGTAGCTTGTTAAGCACTAAAGATGGTAACCTGAAATGACAAAATGAAACTAACATGCAAACAAAAACAAAGAAAAAAACAGCAACAAAAAGAAAAAGAAATAAAATAGAAGAAAACAAGAATAAGACAAAACAAACAAAACAAATCAAGAAAAAAAAATACTTTAAGGCGTTGACCATTTACTTTAAAGATCCGACCATCCATAGGATCCTCTATTTCTACCGCCATATTTGCAAAAACATTCTTGACTATAAAAGGGCCGGTCCACCTAGACCGAGGTTTTCCTAGGTGCTTATGGAGTTAAGAATCATATAAGAACACTCTATCATTAGGTTTAAACGTTTTTCTCAAAATATTTTTATCATCAAACAATTTCATTTTAGCCTTATAGATTAAAGAGTTCTCATAAGCATCATTTCTCAACTCCTCTAACTCGGACAACTGAAATTTCTTAAGCTTACCCGCATTCAATTTCAAAGAAACACTAACAGGAGAAGTGTCACCTAGGTCGAGAAATGCATGCTTAAGACCTGAGGGCAATGGCTTCAATTCCAATTTGGGACTATTCATGCTTGAAGGAATCTGCTTTTCACTTTTCTTAGACAGCTCCTCAAATTTCGGTTGCAAAATATGTGAGCCATAATCCTGAGGTGCATCAAAAATAGCACAAACATCAACAACATCAGATAAATCATTCATAGTATCAAACTCAGAATTAACAAGGAAATATTCAAGGGAATCATAATCATGAGTTGTATGAACTCCCTTGTCTATGAGTGCGTCAATCATGTATGTTTGTTGGCACTCATCATCCTCCCTATGCTACTTACTGATGTGGAATATATTGACCTCCATGGTTATGTTTCCAAAAGATAGTTTCATCAACCCATTCCTGCAATTTATAAGTGCGTTAGCTGTAGCAAGGAAAGGTCTACCTAATATAAGAGGAATCTTAGAGTTAGATTCAACAACCGATTGAGTATCCAAAATTAAAAAATCAACAGGGTAGTAAAACTTGTCAATTTGGATCAAAACATCCTCAACTATCCCTCTTGATTTCTTAAACTGAAAGGTCAGCCAATTGAAGCACAACAGAAATGGGCTTAATTTCACCCAAACCAAGCTGCAAATAAATGGAATAAGGCATTAGATTCACGTTAGCTCCTAAATCTAGCAAAGCTTGCCCAAACTCATGATCTCCAATGTTGCATGCAATGGTTGGGCAACCAGGATCATTGTACTTGGGAGGAATCCGTTCATGTTCAATTAGAGCACTTACTTGCTCTGTCAGGAATGATTTCTTCTTCACATGGTGCTTCCTCTTAACTGTACACAAATCCTTGAGAATTTTTGCATAAGTAAGCACTTGTTTAATCACATGCAAAAGAGGAAGATTGATTTTTACCTGCCTTAAATTCTTTAGGATTTCATTGTTTGGATCTAGAGTTCGCTTCCTTGATTTTCAAGCTTGGAGAAATGGTACCTTAACATGACTCTTTGTCACCTCAAGTTCCTTGGGTAGCTCGGCATCACAATTATCTCAATCATTTTCCACATCCTTTGATTTGTTTATTGTTGGGATGTGTAATGACTTACCACTTCGTGTCAGAATGGCATTCACCTCCTTCAAATTTTCTTGCGCCATGTGTTGACCGTGGTGTGAGGATTAAACTTGAGAAGGAAACTTACCATGCTCATTCACACTCAATGTGCTTATCAATTTGGACACTTGGCTCTTTATCTCTTTATTTTCTTCCACAACCTGCATAATTAAATATTCAAACTTTTGGTTAGTTTTACCCTGTGCTTCAATAAAAGCATGCAAAGTGTTTTCTAAAGGACTCCTAGAACATGAAGGCGCATGATATTGGGCAGGATATGATTTAGGGGGTTGTGCAGGCGGCTAATTTTCAGACTTCTAACTAAAATTGGGGTGATTGTGCCACCCCGGATTATAGGTATTAGAGTAAGGCGTAAAAGACTTCTTGTACATACCCAAGGCATTACATTGTTCCTCGTACACCCCTCTCATGTCAGCAAGTGTGGGACACTCTTGGGCGAGGTGATCTACCCCGCCACATACAAAACATGGTCCAAAAGACTCTGCATGATTAGCCACATGTGTTGGCTTCAAGTCCTTAGTCTTTAACACCTCTAACTCCCTAGTGAGCATCTCAACCTTTGCCTTTAAGTTATCCTCCTCCCTGAGATGGTAAATTCCACCACCATTTGGGTTTCCTGCAAGTCGTGACCTATTTGTGCTCTCAGTAGCATTAGGTCCAGTCCAAGTGTGAGCTTTTTCAGTAAGCTCATTGAGGTATTCTATGGCCTCATCAAGATCTTTCTGTAAGAACTCACCATTACACATCATCTCTACAAATTGACACTCTCTATATGTAAGTCCCTCATAAAAATAGCTCACTAGGCGCCAATTCTCATACCCATGGTGAGGACACATACTCAACAACTCCTTAAATCTCTCCCAAGACTGATACAAAGTTTCACTGTCCTTTTGTGCAAAGGTTGATATTTACCTTTTTAAAGCGTTGGTCTTATGTTGGGGAAAGTATTTATTAAAGAAGACCTAAGTCATCTCATTCCATGACCCAATAGATCAAGGTCTCAGTGAGTATAGCCAACTCTTAGTTCTATCCTTCAAAGAGAAAGGAAAGAACTTAAATCTCACAATATCATCAATTGCATTGTGACTATGAAAAGTCGCAACTAATTCATCAAACTCCCTAATGTGCACATATGGATTTTCATTTTCCAAGCCATAAAAAGTAGGGAGTAACTGTATTATCCCTGTTTTAAAATCCAATTGGCGAGTATTAGCTGGAAACATGATGCATGATGGTGTGGCTGTGCGTGTAGGGTGGAGGTAATCCTGAAGAGTTCTAATCGGTTGATTTTCGTGTTCACTCATTTCTTCAGGACTAGATGGATTGTCAAATAAAGGATTTAAAAAGTTTGATCCTAACTCTAGCACAAGCCTATAAGCAAAACTACCCAAAGCGTCTCTATATCTGTGCATGCAAGGTAACAAAATAATCAAAACAAAAAAAAATGCAGCAAGCAAGAAGAAGGAACGAAGTTACCGCCTTTACAAACTGCTGAAAAGAAAAGTAATCTAGCAATTCTTTTACCGTTTCCCCTGCAACGGCGCCAAAATTTGATTTCGCCCAAAGAATAACGCAGTAGTTGTAGTACAGCTTTGGGGTGTCGATTCCACAGAGAGACAAATTAAAAGAATAGTAGAAGAAACAAAGAAACTAAAGAAAAATATTAAATGATTAATGGAGAACAAAGATTAATTTTAAATGCAAATTAAAGTGAGGCAAAGTGACTAACGGAAAAAGTACTCAAATTTGACAAACAGTAGAACGTCGGAAATCCCTTGCACAAATATAGTATTTTAATTATTCTTAATTCATTGAATAACTCAATTGGGAACTCAATTTCTAAAATTTCCAATAGGAAGATATAGATTTATAAATCAAGATTAAACTAAATGTAACTCTATAAAGAATCATTCACCACTTTTAAAATACGTAAATTATTATCACTATTTAAAAAATCCAACGACGACAATATATTCAGGAAGCGATACTACAGCAAAGAATTAAATCAATATAGATAAATAATTGATCCAAATATAATCAAAGAGCTAATCCATTCAATAGAAAAAGCATGACTGAATCCATAAACAGAATAAATTCTATGATTATTCGGAGAAGAGAACATCAATGATGAATTGATAATGATAAAACAAAAGAATTTTAGTAATTGAAAATCAAATACATAAATCAATAATAAATTACAAATACCATCTAATTTGCAAGTTCATCCCTAACCCTACTTGAGAATTTAGTTACCCATAAATATAATGGACAACAAAAATCTCAAGAGAAAAATAAAGCAAATGGCGGTCATGACAATTAATTTCCCCTTCTCCTCCTTTTAGCCTCCTAATGATATATTTATATAGGGTAGGAAAGAAACCCTAATATCTTCATAATTCCCTCCTAGAAAAATCGCCTAAGTGTTAGGACTTATCTTGGCAGTCACGTATGTGCTTCAGAACTTCGAATTTGGAAATTCTTATTAGAGACAAAGTCGTAGCCCTTTAAATTAGCTTTTCAACGGATCTAGAATCGTATCAATCCTATATGTGAGTAGAAAGTTACGTTTAAAATACTAAAGTATATCCAGACTATCTCCTAGAGAATGTTGGACTCTGACTATTTCTCTTTATCCGAATTACTCTTAAAGCCCATCATTATCCTTATTTGAAGAGTCCTACACTCATTGAAAGCTCTTAGGTTGTTCCAACTCTTGACCATTTGAAAGTCCTTTGAATTTGACTGGGTTTTGACTTACTCTTTTATAGTCCCTGAAATTAAACATAAAAATCTATTTAGGAGTATCTCAAAGTAAATAGAAACTCAATTCAAGAATACATATTAATTCCTATAATTTCTATTCATATTTTAGCGTTATAGTCCAATAATAGGATATTTAGAGTGCACTTTCATACACTCATCAGTTCGTTAATTTTTTTCTCTCTATTTTGGATGGGCTTGGAAAAGTTTACTCCCACCGATTGGTTATTTTCTCTGTTTTGGGTGGGTATGATCTGTTGGTTACTTTTTTTTCTTTCGCCGATTGGTTTATTTTTTGGGTCTCTTTCATTCTTTTATTTGTGGTGTAAGGTCCTACTTGAGCGAACCCAGAAACACTACGGTTACACAGGGGCAAAAATGTAATTTTTTAAAAAAAAACCAATAACAAGGACAAAATGGGAAAATGATAAATGCATAGGGATAAAATTGGAAACAAAACTTGGAGAAAATTACTGTTCATCTACAGTTACACAATAGCTAGAGGCAACTAAACAGGATCAAATATGTAAATCTATCAATAAATTAAAAGGACAAAAATGTAAATTTTTCAAATAGAAGAAAAGCAATGATAAGGACAAAAAGGGAAAAGCAAGAATAAAGAGGGACAAAATAGAAAAACACAATTTAGAGAAAAAACACCATAGATTGCTGCATAGTCTCTTTTATTCATAGAATAGATATGGTAATAAGACTAGTATTGTCATATTCTTGTCACTTACGATTATTATAAATTGTTATAATATGCCATACTATGTCATTTATTGCAAGTACATGCTTTACTTATGATATGCATTCATGGCATGTAACAGATAAACATATAACATATGACATAGCATTCGTGACATGTAGCAGATAAATATGTAACAAAACATAGCATTTGTGGCATGTGATAGATAATCATGTACCGTAATAAGTGACATAGCGTGACATATCATAACAATTATATGCATAATTGACATGAAAGTAAACAATTGCAGTCTTATCACGACAAATACATAAAAATACTAGAAGTAAGTTAGAAGGTAACATACATAAGTGTAGTGTAATGTTAAGAAAAGCGTAAAAAGGCGTAAGCTAAAATGAGAAATTTTCTAAGGTTATAATATCTTACTTAAACATCATAAAAAGATAAAACTTACTAACTTAAGGCTAAATTTGTAAAGTTATCCCACTACTTATGGGAAATTACAATTTTGCCCATAAAATAAAGATTTTGCAAACGAGCTCTAAAACTTACCAAAATTTACATTCTTCATGTAAATTTCATCCTATGTAAATATGAACTTTAAAAAATTTAAAACTAATCTCAGCTATCAGAAACATCACTTGGCCAAATCTTGTATAGGCTAAAATCATGTTTTTTGTTGCTATTAGCCATTTAACTCACTAACATGCCTAAACCGAATTTAACAACTCCCAAGAATCATATCCTTAGTTTAAAAATTAAGACAAGACATTAAGTCACATATTTTATAAATACTTGAACTCACTACATCAAGGAAAATGCCAAAACATCGGAATTAGGTCAAATAAAACCAAACGTTGGTGTTATTGGTCTAATACCATCATATCAACTCCCAAGACTCTAAAAGGCCATAAATAACTCTTCTAACATGTTCATCATTCAAGCCTAGGGGATATCATGCTTGAATAGTGAACCAATATTTACAAAACACAACCTAACACAATCGGTTCGCATGAAAACTATGAAACTGAGTAAGCATGCTTATGAACTTGAAACAAAGTGACGAGATCCTTGATTTTCATTCAGTAACTCTTGAAAGAATACAACCATATACCACATTCAAGTTCTAACTAGATCTAAGTATTAAATCTAACATGTCATGTCAAAGATTTTATCCAAATAATTTATCAAACCTTAGGGCCTCTAGATTGAGTTTAAAACAAACACTTGCATGTTCATCATCATTCCATCAAGGATCTAAACCATATCTCTTCAAAAATAAACTCTTAACCCATAGATAAAAGTTTCAAGAACAACATTCATAAAAATCAAAGTCATTGAATCGAAATCTTAAAGCTAAAATATCACAACCAAATCAAACAAAGTTCCTTTTGAACCAATCAGTTTCTACCACTTCAAAAATATGCAAAACCATTTTGTAAAAATAGTAACATGCTTTGAATCAAACCATATCTTACATATAAACATGTTAACACTTCATCATATCAAGATCTACACAACATTTCATCAAAATCTCCATAAAACTACCAAAGTTCATCACAAACACCAAAATTGTCAACATCGAACCTTTCAACCAAAAACACTAACTTTAATCCATCAAAACTTTAAGAAAAAATCACCATTACACACCCAAGTAAACTAAACTCAATTATAGATAAAATATAAGGATTAGATTTTAATAAAAACTCACCAAGGGGATGAAATGAAGAAAGCAAAAACTTCCCAAAATTTCTTTCTTGCTTGCTCTCTCAGTTTGTTCTAGGAAAACAAAGTGAAAAGTGGCTAAGTGTGGAAATCAATGTAGGGGCCATGGGGATAGATGAAGGCTGACTTGAGTGGGTGAATTAATGAATAAGTGATATAAGTTTGTATTGTGAAAAGAGGAGAGAAGAGGGCTGAAGTGTGCAACTATTTTTATGTTGTTGGCTGGCCAAGTGTGCGAGGTTGTTCTTAAGTGTGTAAGTGCCCATAAACGGCACTATTTTGGGCAGTACATGATGTGTAATGGTAGCTAAGGCATGGCCTTATAATTGTGGAGAAGCTTGTTGAAGAAGCTAGGGCTAAAGTAGTGGTTTTGGTGGAACTAAATAGGGCTAACTAAATGATGTCTAGTTTGGGGTTCTATGGAGATTTCGGTTAGAGCTTGGTTCCAAACAAGTTTTTCTTGGTCAAATGTAATTACCAAGATGTAAGAGAGTGTGTGAGGGTGTAAGAGTGTGTAATTAAGTGGTTAGTTACATGTGGAAATGATTTAACCAAATGAGAAATCACGAGGCTACCTTTGGATGCTGAGATGATCTCAGATAATATGTGAATAGTATTGAAAAAGTTGCGAATAGTAGTGAAAAAGTAGTGAATAGTTTGTGAATAGTAATGATCACATACCAAACATAGTCTTAGTTGCAATTGGTTACTTTACGGTTTGGAAACCAACTTGGGTTTCGGTTTCATCAGTGGGGTTTAGAGTTTCGGTTGGCTTCAAATTTCTTAGGATTTCATTAGTGTTGAAACCCTCTTTTGTTTGCCCAAATAGTATTTGGTTGAATAGAATAGCAGTTGGTGTAAGAGAGCGTGATGATAAGCTTGATTCATACTCCATCTCTTACATATTTTGTCCTCTTCTTGACAAGTGTTCTACGGTTTCTAAGTGGATGGCTAGAATTGTGCCATGTGCTCAACTAAAAAGTTTCCTAGTGGTCCTAAGTATATTTGGACATCATACATGGTGATTTGACAATTGTTTGAACTAGATGCCATGTGGCATTCTCCCAAAGGGTTACTATTCATCTAAAAAACTTGAAACTTTTTATTGCACCATAAAATTTCAAATATTCATACAATTCTAATAGTGTAATTTGTTTCATAAAATTATACTTCTAAGTGCCTTAATTAAATAGAAAGGCAATTCTGTTACCATAGTGGATTGGATTCGACTATGCTAACAAACTAAAATCTAATCGATCGCTCGATTCATAAAATCCTTTTGGGATTTCACGACATGTCTAAGGTCTAAAGTAATTCATCTATCAAACGTATTTCAGGTCGTTACAGATATTAACAATTGTAATATTTTGTAGCCATTTAATTTGGGCGATGAAACATTGTGGTTTGTAATACTTCTAGTAGTGACGTGACTGTGACTTTTGGATAACTTTATTGATTTAAGTAGAATTTCTTTGGTACTCATATGTAGGGGTGAAAATCGGTCCAATCCGGTCCAGGGGGATGATGGACTGAAACTTTCAATCCATCATTTTTCCAAATTGGACCGAACTGAACACCCGTTGGGGCCAGACTAGAGTGGTAGTTATCGGTCTAGTCTAGTTCGGTCGGTCCGTTCAGTCCGGCCCAATTATTTTGTTTCATCTTTTTTTTTTTTTTTTGCAAATAAATTCATAAAAAATTTACTTAAATTACTAAAATTAAAATTAAGTGAATTATTAATGTGGATTATGTAACTAACTCATTAAAAAAATATTTAAACTATAATTATATTTATGATGTTGATAGTTACTACCTACTACTTACTAACTTAGACTTTACTCTTTAGTATGTATAATTATTAATAATGTCATACATTTTATATATAGTTATTAAATATCAAATAATTTTATTGTTTATAGATTATTCATGCTTCCTTGCAACGTAGGTATTTAAAAAAATTATACTTAATTACTTTAATTAAGTATAAATAGTAGAGTATGTATGAATGTATGATGTATTAACTATTTACATTTAATTACATAAATTATCACATGATTTATTATTTATTATTAATTGATAGCATATATTATGTAATATTTTATATGGTCAATAATAATAAATTAGATGAAAATTACATCATTAACTTATATAATTACTATATAAAAATAATATGTTAAATTATAAAAATATTTTAAATATATATAGTTCGGTCCAGTCCGGTCCAAAATTTATAAACCCCAGGATCAAAGGAAATGGACTTAACTAGAGTAATTCAAATCTCAAGAAATTAAACTAATCGACTCATGACAAACAACTAAAATTTAAACTTTACCCTAATGTAAACTGAGAGTTAAATGGACACTAAAGTAATTACAGGTTTTGTAGAAACAATTTGTCAAACACCTGGGTTGCAATTTTAGACCTTCTTTTAACTCCACATATCACCAAGATTTCTGGGTACTACTCTCCTTTTATTAATCCAATCAAGTTATTAACAAAATGCAATTTGAAGACATAAACTCAGAGATCATGTACCAAGATTTTTAAAAGAATCTATCACTACTCGTCAACCAATTTTTACTTTATCACTTGGCTGAGAGACACCTCGATTGATTCAAGACTCTGTTGTGCCTAGTGTTAACAACAGAACAAGAATAAGAACGAGAGCATCCAACAGAAACCCATTCACAGAAACTTGATTTCAGATATAGTAAAATATATAAATCGACATCTATAGAAATCCAACCAACATAAGAAGCAAAGGAAAGTTTTACCACAACCCAGGCTACAGATTTAGCTTAAATTTACATCATCAACATCAAATCTCAACAAAATGAAAAACCCTAAAAACTTTCAAAAACTTCTTAAATATAAAATAAGTGAAAGAAATTATATGCTAACTGACTTCCTCTCTCTGGCATTTCTTCTCTTCTTTATACCCATTTCCAGCCCCTACTTCTCTCTCTGTGCCACGGATCCTCCCTTCTCCGTTGCCCTCGTAACCGTTTTCTTTTTTTTCTTTCTATTTCTCTCTTCTGTTCTGCTTTTCCTAGCCTCCCATCCAGAGTCTTCCCCTCTTCTCTTGTTAGTAGACGTGGGCCTCATTCTTCCATTATTGTGTTATGAGTCATGTAAGCCTTATTGCAAATGTGGGCCTCAGCCTACAATACACATGAGAATTAAGCCCTTGTAAGTCTGAGTTGAATAAAACTGAGCCCAAGTCTATTTTTAATGTGTAATCGGTCTTTACATGTCAACAGCTCAACTGTAATGCATTGTTTATTAAATACTCTTTTTGCAAATAAAACTTATTTAATCAAGTATAAAAAGAGTACTTAAAACAATATTATTTCTCTATTATCAACATGTAAGCTTAGCATACAAGCACACAGTGCTCCACAGAATATAAGGCGTGTTAGCCCATGAGGCGAACATCCCAACATTTTGGCCTTCTGCCAAATCTTAAGTGGGGGACGGGAGTGCCACAACATATATTAATAATGAAAAATATCAGACTTTAATTAAATCGAGGTGAGAGAGTAAGAGACCAAGGGTCCTTTATAGTGCCAAAGTATCTCAATCCAACATGTCACAATTTATAAAACATTTAACTTTCTATGAAATCCAGCAACTTCTATGATTTCATGGGTTATAAAACTAAAAAACGCATGAGTAGAGAAAATTAAAAGACTGAATGTTTGGGAAAAGTACAGAGTTATCCAATACCATGGAAGAGGAGAAGATGTAGATAAGGAGTAAAATCTCTCCAAAGATTCATACTTTTCAAATTATATTTTATGGTAAAAATGTCCATGTCAGAGTTCTTACATGACTTGGCATTTCCTTTATATGATTATGTTCTTATAATATTTTCTAAGTGGTAGGGAACATTCTCATGAACTTCATACTAGCTCTTGTATCAACGGCATCGTCAAAACTCTCACATTTTATCTTTTATTGCAATTATCTTATTGCTATCTGTCCAAATTCTAAAGATGTCAAATCGTGTTAACGGGTCATGTTCGTGTCGTATCAAGACATATATATTATAATATATGGGTCAACACTAACCCGACCCGTTAAGTTTAATGTGTCAAAATCTCAAACTCTAATATGATCCATTAACATAATGGGTCGTGTCATGTCGTGTCAACCTGTTTTGATCCGTTTATTTAAATAGGTTGAACAGTCTCGAAATTAACCCTTTTGATCTAGTTAAGTTTAGTATACTTTTATATAAATGTTAAAATCACAATATCTAAAAAAAATATATAAAACTAACTACAAGTCTAAAATTACAATTCAAACAATAAAAATATCGAAATTAAAATTCCAACAATTTTATTTTTAAGTATAAGGATATATTTGTAACTTTAACTTTCTTAACGAATCAAAACGGGTTGACTCGTTATTAAACTATTAAGAAATCGTATCATAACGAGTTAAAACAAGTAGACCTATTATCAACCCATTAAGCAATCATATCTTAACGGGTCAACCCGTTTTGCCTCAAACTCGTTAAGGCTAAACCTTAACCTGCTTTTATCGTATCTTGTTTGTGTTGAATTAACGGATCGTGACACATATTGCCACTCCTACCAAATTCGTTGTCTTTTATGTCTCCATCTAAAGGACCAAAGATTAAGATTAATTACTCACTAAGTTGTTCTAGTTCGTCCATTAATTCTTGTTGGGTTCCTTTCATACAGTTTTTTCTCTCTCTAAGCAAATATATTATATTTTGATAATCACTTCATAGATGAGTAAAAGGGGTGGCTAACCCCAATAAGCATCCCATTATAGCTAATACATCATAGAAAAGATAAAGAAAAACGTGGTTTTGAGACCAATACATTGATCCCCACCCATTCTCCACAAGAGAGGAGCTGCCAATAACGGATTTGATGCAGTCCGGCTTGTCGGCTGTATCACCATGGCATGAAGCCATAATGGCTTGATTTGTGCTACATTTATTAGTCTAGATTGGCTGAATGAGAGATCCTACTTCCTCATTCCCTTGATCCTTGGTTAGGGAAAGCAATAGCACAGTGTGGTAGCAAATGAAAGGTGGTCCAAGTCATCGGTGAATCTTTAGCAGTTGAACCGGCACATAGGGTGTAACCGTTGCAAAAATTTTATGGTAATAAATTTAGAATAGCCTGTGACCGCCGACCGGACAAGAAGCACAATAGCGCGTGAAACTCACAAGCAGACAAGGCTGCACGTGAGACTCACTTGCCGACATTTTGGACAATGTTCTTCTATCATTTGAAGAATCAACGGCCAAGGATTCTTGTTGGGTGGAGCGTGCGGGTCATAGTTTCCAGAAAGCAACAAATCGGACCACCTCCTTGCTATAGATGGAAAACAAACAAAAGAACAAAGAAAAGAAATATTAACAGGGCATCAATAGTTAATGGAAGAAAACTACCGGATGAGGAGAGTCCACCCCAAATTGAGTTTAGGGATATGGTTATTGCTCCGGCTCTTTTTAGACAAATAAAGCTAGAGAGTGCACTTTTGTTGCACTATTAAGTTGAACAAGTTGGCGAGTCTTACTCCAAGAGACATGACAAGAACATCCACTAGCTATGGTAATTATATTTTGAGAAAGATTGTAGCTCAACCAAGCACATATCTTGCTGCTCTTTAAGTACAAGAAGAAACTAGCTGCGGAAATTAAGCTGAATGGAATCCTCGATCAAACCCCATTGAGACACAATTGAAGAGAGTTCACTCCACCACGTAAAAGCTGTCTAGTGGCTGTCCTTTTTCCCTCAGCGAACTCAAAAAAAGTGTGTTTTTGTTTAGGTAACCTAATAATCATAGTTTTGTAAGGGTATTTGAAGACTTAGCCCTACTTGGGCTCCCAGAAGATGATCTCACCTTGCTCCCCACATAGGCCAAGATCCTTCAGCCTCCTTTCTTGGTAGTATTCCAATTGATCCAATTCTGATTCCCTATCCTGGAAGATCTCGTCAATTGGTAGGAGCACCTTCTTCTCCCCTTCTCTTATCCCAACAGCAATTTCTAGCCTGGGATCAAGATTTGCTCCTTTTAACTTCTTATCCTGTAATACATATTTCTATTTAGTTATCAGTTTTAGATGGATTGGGTATTGGAGGACGCCATATAATTTCAAGGAAGTGCCCCCCGCCACCCAAAGTTTAAAAAATAAAATAAAATAATAAAAAAGGATGTGGCAGGGAGATCAGTGTCATATTTCATTTAACAATGTTTTTTCAGATAATTCAGGTAGTTAAACCTGCCGAGCTGAGCTGTTATTAAACCGTTTATCATTATCTTAAAAGGTATGGCTAAGTTTCCACATAATAACCTCTCATTATAAATTCCGCGTGTTGGAATTCTACCTAGCCAGATATTTTATACGGTTTCTAGTACTGCGTTTGGAAGGCCTTATCAAATAAGACTTCATACTTATAAAAAACAAATAATACTTCATATTTTTCCTCTGGGGTAATTACTCACCTGAGATCACATATTTTAATATACTTTCAGTTGAAACACTTCAGATTCATATATCTAAATCACGTCACAAAAGAAAAACCCAAAAAAAGGAAAAAAGCGCAATAGCAAAACTCATTATTTTAAACTAACTAACGACTAACCTCATCAAATAAGCATGATTGGAGAGTGAGATGGGATGAAAATTTTATGAATAGTAGTAAGATAATTTGTGAATAGTAGTCAGATAGTTTGAAGTTTTATGGTGTTTTGAGAAAGAAGAGAAAAAAAGTTGAATAAAAAATATTATAAAATTAAAATATTGTTAGAATATAATTTTTTAATATTATTTTTGTTTGAGAATTTGAAAAAATTGAATTGTTTTTTTATTTTTTATTTGAAAGTTTGAAAAAGTTATAATGATTAGTTTGAAAGCATTTGTGTTTGAGTGATGTTTGGAAAGGAGATGAGATGATATGAGAATTTTGGGATGAAAAATTTTTCCAAACAAGCCTGTAATTAAACTCCTTTACTAATCAAACAAAAATTACATCAAACTTGTGATTCATATGCAGATGCAATTACACTTCGGATAGAGGAAGTAAAAACTTAAAAACTAAGGTCCCGTTTGGATGTTGAGCTGATTTGAGATAAGTTTGATTTTTTATAAATAGTAATGAGTTGAGATGGTGTAGTGAGTTTTCTGAGGGCCACTTAAGATGAGTTTAGATGTGTGTTTAGGGCTGTAAATGAACCAGTCTACTTGATAGCCCGCTCGGTACTTGCTCAGTTAAACTCGAATCGAACTCGCCTCGTGAAAAAAAAAAAAAAAAAAACTCGTTCGTGAAAGCAGATATCCGCTCGATTAGTAAATGACACATACCCGACAAAACTCGACTCGACTTGGTTTAGGCTCATTAAGGCTTGCTCGTTTATGCTCGAATCGACTCGTTAGCTCGACTCGATTAAAACTCATTCATATATTGATAAATATATACATACATCTATGTATATATACATATATATGTATTAGCTAATAATATAAGCATACCACTTTTATAATTAAATATATAATATGTAATCTAATTACTTATGTTTATATAGTGAATATACTTATAGGTATATTTTATAATTTGTATAATAATTAGTCGATAAAATTTAATAATATTATATACTAGTATGTGGAAACCATATATGAAATAGATATATGCTATCATATTAAGTGTATATATTAATAATATATGTAGGCTAATATATTGTTATTTTGAATAAATATTAACTAGTTAAATATTTTAATTATTTATAAATTTTTTAAGATTTTATAATTCAATAAAGGTATACTTGTTAGTTGTATAAATTCAATATTAGGTCTTTTATTTTACATTTTTATTTTATTAATTATTAAATCTTATTCAAAAAAAAAAAAAAAACAATTCGAGCTCGAGCTCGAGTTAAAAGTTTATCTTATCGAGTCGAGCTCGAACAGAGAATAAAAAAAAATCTAGAGCTCAAATATTTTGAGTTGAGCCGAGTTTGGCAAGCCAAAGCTCGGCTCGGCTCGGCTCGACTCAATTACAGCCCTATGTGTGTTGGATGTTAATATAAGTTTAGATGAATTTATGAAAAGTTGAAAAAAGTTATAGGTCCTGCGTGTAAAGATGTGTTGAGTTGAAAAATGTTGTGGATCCCACGTATAAAGAGGTTTTGAGTTGATATGAGTTTAGTGATTTGAGAGTTGAGTGTTTAAATGTTAGACTCAGTTTAAAATTAGATTAAATTGAATTGATCTCAGTTCAGTTCAAGTTCGAAACGGGACCTAAAAGTTGGTAACTTGACTATTGGTTTCCCTCTTACATCTAGCCCATATGACAAGGATTTATAAGATTGCATGGGAACTAATGGCAACATGGAGGGTAAAAGTTTACCTCTTCAATGGTGGTGTGATAGCCAGAAAGAGCAGATTTGTAGGCATCTTGGACCACTCGGCATATAAGTTCTAATTGGCACGGCTTACAGGTAGGTCAAGGTGGCCCCATTCCGAATTTCCGAAAATAGATTCCAACAGGAAAGCATTGGTGCCACCTAGAGCTACCAGACTCAGATATTGAAGCATTGATGGTGGAAGTGAACAGTCCAAAAAAAAGTCAAAGTATGCAGTCTCACTGAAACCATTCAACTCGGCAATGTGAAGCTTGTCCCCAAAAAATGGGTCTGACTCAGATATTTCTAGTGTTAGGGTGTAACCATTGCGGTCATCCTTAGGTTCTATGAACCCATAGTCGAGAGCCAGGACAGCATTGCTCTTGTTTATATCATATTGGATCATAACCTAATGAAAAAGCTTCCAATTGTCACCCATTAACAATATAATATCAGAACTCCTTCACAAGGAATGAAAGGGCTAGCAGCCATGGGTTTCAGGGCATCAATGTCGTAGTGTTATTTACTCCTTAATATCCCACTTCTTTTGAACTTATCTCCTCGTCTTGACACAAAATGACTCCATTTATGAATTATTATTTGGCATTAACTTTGTCCAACTTGCTGATGATTCAAAAATTATAACCATTCATGTCAAATAGAAAAAAAAAAAAGTACATGTGCTCATACTTAACCCACCCGTGGGTAGCCCATGGTAAGGGCGAACTTGTGTGCATGAGCCCCCTGGCACAGGTTCAATTTCCCATAGGATCAAACTGCGATATAAGTGGGAGGGCATGGCGGTGGATTGTTGTGCTAGTCTCCCCGGGAGTTTAGGTTCCACGGGTGAGTCCTAAGGGCTCTGCCGTGGGGTGGTTCCCCGTCATAAATATATATATATATATATATGAATGAATGCAAATGGAACCAAATACAATAAAAAAACTCAGAAGCAGGAATACTTTACCTGCTCACCAGCCTTGACAGAAACAGGGGTGCGTAGAGAAAATCATGAATCCCTAGAGAAGAGACCAGGTGCTCCTTTAATCTCCCATGCATGATCTTCTGTGGTTATGCTGGGGCTGTGGTTAATCTGATTCATAATTGGGACTTGATGAAGTGAAGTTTTCAACTAGAGGCAGCTTAGCCATTATCAAAGGAAAACAGCAACAGCATTGCATAAAGTAAACCCCTTTTTTCAGATTGTGAAATACAGCCTTTATGTAAAAAAGTTAACTATAATGTGTAGTATGTTAATAGAATTTTATTGGAACTGAAATGGCAAGTGCCTCCAACGAAGGCATCATCCTCACAGCTATACTCAAGTACCGTGAATCCAGTACAACCTAGTAAATTCTAAGTAGCATTCCATTTATGGGATATCCAATGCAGCTTTTACCCAGTCAAATTTTAACAGGCATCAAGCGTAAGGAGATAATTGATTATAGTGCCCTTCATTATTAAAGAATAATCCAGCAAATATTTTCAATAAAAAATAATTGATTACCATATCCATAAATATATTGTAGGAGACATTGTTTCACTTTTCCATACAAATTAGTGTTGTAGAAAATTCAGAAGTCGGAGTGACTGCAACTGAAAAGTAATATGAAGAGGGAAAAAAACTACTTTACCAGTCTGCAAGTGGGATCAAAACAAGATTTTGACCACGCATGCGTGAAAATGCCCTTGATCTGAGTATTCCAAATGCCCAAAAGAACTCATCCAATGTTATTGGAGAAGGAAAAAGCTGCTTGTGAGGAGATATAATTTCTTCTTCCACTTTTTGAAATTCATTTCACACATATTCTTTCACATTCAATGTCGTGCTCAAAAGTTGGGTTCCTGAAAGCATCGATTCAATTTAATTCTAATGAAAATGACAGGTTGCAAGGCATTCCATAAATTAGATTATGGCATCTGTCATCAGCAAAGCCACATTACGGTCTTATACATCACCTAGGGAAACATGGTTGAACTTAATCGGTTGGCAAACCAACAAGTAAGGTTGTGACTGTCTGCACATTAGAAAAATTCCAATGAATCTAATATAGTGTTTACAGACTGGAGAACGCCAATAATTTGGGTATAATGTCTGGGCTCCCACAATAGATTTAAGTCTCCCAAGGAGCTAAAACCTGTTTTAGCCTTCCACCTCCCTCCCTCAATAACCAATCAAGATTTAAACAGGAAAAAAAAAAAAAAAAAAAAGGTGAAAGAAAGCAAAAGGTTACACTCGCAGCACAAATTTTACCTACAATGTCGTACCGATGTGATGCACTTCCATTTTGAAACGTTGATACACGAGAGAACAATATTCCCATTATTGATTTACGTACGCTAAACTGGGTAAGCAATTTGCATTAGCCTTAAATTTTCTAGATTTTAAATCCACCATCAATTGTTTATAAAAACAGAATTAGTTCGTGTCAAACTACAAAATACAAACTACTAGCACTATTTTAATACAGTCATATATGCGTTGGAGATGAAGCTAAACTTAGGCGGAAATGCCAAAAATGTTGAGAACTAATCCATAGTTAGATCCGAACCTTGGAAAGTTATTGAGCCTAACGCAAGAACCAAATTGGAAAGACCAACGTGAAGCAGCAACTAGGCTAACCTTGAAGTTCAGCCAGCTCCTCTTTCTGACCTGCACTGGAACCAGTAAACCACATTCATCAACCCCACAGTTCAAATATACCAAAACACCGAATTCTCACACACAAATACAAAACAACCAAAACCAAGCAAACCCACCAATATATAGTGGAGAGAGTGTACTCCGGAAGAATATCGAGGTAATAGCGCAACGGAGAATCGTTTATCAGCTTCTCTCTGATCAGAAACAGAGCAACAGACACCCAAGGCTTCAACTCACTACACACGGTCCCAATTTCGGAGGACAACACAGCATCTGGGTTGATCCAGAATCTCTTGGGGACCTCCAGAACAACCTCGTTCCGGGAAAGGTCTCTCTGGGCAACGAGTCCTACACCTTCCGGGACGACAGCGGGCCTCGCCGGAGAGTTGGCGGAGACTACGCCCTCGTCGCGCAACCATTGCCAGAAGGTCTCGACTTTGGGAGGCAAGGGTGGGGAGTCAGGGTCTAATTTCTGAAGAGAGGACGTCACAGACACAGAGAGAAGCCTCTTGCTGTGGAGGAAGTGAAGTGGTGGTGCTTTTGTTACCTTTAGGGAGGACGAGCTTCTGAGGGATTTGGTAGGGGAGAGGAAAGGAGAGGATGAAGAGAGAACGGAGAAACCATTGTCTCTCCGCCTCTTCGAACTTCTTAACGGCAATGTATACGAAGAGACGAAGAAGGTACGGATCTTGTTCATTGCTGCTCGCTGTGGATAGCGTTTTGAGAAACGTTTTAGCTTGCGTTGTAAGGTATTCACAAATATCTTATAAATAATAATAAAAAGGTAATAAAGAAATAATAATAGAATATTAAATAATAATAATAAAATAATATATTATAAATAATAATAAAATATTAAATAATAATAATAAAATAATATATTATGATAATATCTGAAATATTTTGAAGATTCAAATTAGGCTAAACTGTTACAACATTAAATTTATAAAATAAAATGTCCTAAAGGATTTTTTTTTTTTTTTTAAATAAGAAAAATTCAAGAAAAATCTTCAAGATGAACTCTCCCTTCTGAAAAAGATGTGGCGGGTATGCCGCGGGATTAAATTCTAAAATTGTATTTAGTATTATTTCTATAAATTAATTTAATATGGATTGTAAATTTTATTTTATTATAAAATAGATTTGAAGTCTTGAATATAATTAGTAATATATCAATTTATAAATTTATTTATTTTTTAAGAAGGGCCTTTCCATTTGTGCACAAAGTATGCCAATAGTTTATCTAAACTCTTATCTATTTTAGCCAAACAAAACTTGTATTATCTATTCTTTTTAAGATTGTTCGTTCATATGCAGTAGTCGGGATATGAATTCAGATTTACATGTGCGATCTGAATTCTTACTCGGTAGTCCGATTTTAGTCCTGACTGAGCACCCGTCCTTGTCTAATAATAAAATACTGGTGATACGTTTACCTGGGTTGTAACTAAATACCAAATTTAGTTCAAACCATACATACATACATACATATTATAGGAGGCTTTGGGAATTTTATGTGTATATTTTATAACTTTTAAATGACTTTTTAATTCAAATTCTTGGAAGAAAAAACTTATATTTATCATGTAAAATTATCAAATACTTTCCAATAGTATTTTTTTTCTTACCCAAGATGCTCAGTTTGGATACACAAATATTCTTATTTCATTATTGCAATTTTTTTAAATTCTCGTACAAAAATATAATAAACAATTCAACTTTTTCAAAATCTCAAAATAAAAATAATATTAAAAAATATATTCTAACAATATTTTATTCAACTACTATTTAAAACATCTCATCTCATCTCGAATTGTCTATCTAAACCTAACCTCAGCGTTAGGTGTAGAAGGCTTGATTCCAGCAGCCAAGCTCCAAAGGTTGTGAACGAGACTAATAGAAGCTTATTTGTCCCCATGAAAGTTTCAAAGATTTGAGAATGGGCTTTTCACGTTCTTGGTCCTCCTCGATTGCAACTTTTTCTTCGTTTGTTTTTCCTTTTTTTCTGTAACCATTGATTTTTCTTTTCCTTTTGTTGAACCCGTAGCTTCTTCCTTCTCTTCTTTTAATTCTATAGAGCCAAAATCTTCACTCATATTCATATCAAGAAAGAGATCCATCTTCATTAACCATTGGAAGTTCCCTATTAGGAATATTGTTCTTATTTGCCACCAAGGTCCGCACCATATCCGTCAACTAATTCAAGCGGTCCTTGATCTCCGACTCTCCTCATGAGCATCCACTTGCCGTTGCAAGGTCTCTTGTTTTTGTTTAAAATGATTGATGTCTGTAACACAAAGATAGTTGGTGTTTGGATGACTAGAAAATATAAGAAAATTTGTCAGATTCAAGATTGACCTAGCCTTCAAGAGAAGAGAGATAGAAAGCAGAATAGAAAAATATGATATTAAGGTTCTGGATGCCCATACAATTCCATCATTCTACTACATATACTCCTTTAGTAACCAACGGACCATAGCCCAACAACTAAAACAACAATTATAACAAAGGCCGAAAGACACGGCCAACTCCTCAAACAAAAGGCCAAACAGACAACAAGTAAATGGGCCATGGCCCTACTTCAACAAAAATCCTACAAATAAAAGAGATGATTACTTTGGCCCATAGATTGAGCCCAAATACTAAACTCTTATTATCCAACCCAAGCCCACTATGAATTTGGTCCCAATTGTCACAGTCACAGACGTGTGACAAATCCTTCCCCTTCAAGCACCTTGTTCTCAAGGTGTGGCTATGCTCTCTTGTAGCTGCGACTTGCTTCTTACCCTCCAAGACCTTGATAAAGAACGAAGAACATACAGCTTGATGTTGTTATGCTTTATCCCTGTGTCGAAGACCTCAGAAGGTGTTCTCTTGGAAACATAGAGGATAGTCTTAAGCTTGAACTGACCTTCAACTGAGAAAGGTTTCATAGCTAAGCAGTCTTCCCAAATAATAGTAAGGCTCTTATAAACTACAACATACTCTCTTCCAAGTACCTTCACTTTTTGCTGAACCCAACTAATACAAGTCCCCAAAATATCAAACTCCATATGTATGCAGGATTGAGCGGATTCAGGTTTGTGAAGCTCTTTTTGAATGGCTATATTGACTCTGCAAGGAGGGTGTATATCAAATGACGTAGTCCCATTCGCCATGTTTAAGTAACTAGCAATACAGGATGTAACAATATAATCATGAATCTCTACTCTATATTCAGGAATAACAGCTGCGTATGGAGTAGATACAGTATTTGTGTCATCTACGTCTTGCAGCAACTTATCTAACTCAGGCCACCATTGTTCCCTCCAAGCAATAAAATCATCCTCAATACATTGATCATTGTTGACTATACCAACTGTAATAAGATACTTAGCACCTTGTTCATTAACCAACTTTCCAAACAGACCAAACTGCAGGAAAATAATGCCAAATTAGGTCACTATTCCGATGTGAACCATTACGTTGGCAAAGTTAAGCCTTCTAATTCCAATCAAGGATTTGCTATGGCTGTCATTTGCATCTATCGAATTCACTGGGTGCTTGAAGTCAACAGGGGACCCCTTGNCCCCCCCCCCCCCCCTTAGATCTTCAACATGGAGGTGGACGTTAGTGTGGAAGTCTTCTTCACTAATAACTGCTTCCTCATTGAACGAGAATTTGAACTGGGACCAGCAGAAGTTATGGCCAGCGATGAGAGATTTCCAAAGGCAATGTTCGCCGTCATTCTGCTTCGTGCTCCCTATAGGAATTCCACCGAATCGAACAATCATAGCCAATGGAGAGGGAGTGTGCTCCCAGATTCGGTTGACCTTGTCGCCACTACAAGGGCAGAAGAAGAAAGGAGTTCCAGATGCGCCAGTGGTTGGATCCCACGCCAGGTTCCATACCTTGTTGCCATGGCTATCGAGTGTTTCGAGCAGCTTCAGTTAGCTCATAGCCCCGATGATGGCAGCGTTGACCACCTCCTTTGAACACGACATTGAGTGAACATAAGAAAAATGGATTGAGACAAAGTAAATAGATTGAGACAGCGTTAGGCATTGAGCAAATAAAACATATACGATGTTGAAGATGGAGTGCCCGGCGCTGATGGTGTGACTTAACACAGACATAGACAGAGACGGGGACACACACACACAACAACGGTGGTAAGGAAGTAGTGGAGGATGTGCTCGGCTGCAAGACAGGTCTTCCTTGGGTCCAAAAATTTCTAACGAAATGAAGAATGTTTTGCATGGAAAAGGAGGGTGCAGATCGGTCGGTGTGGAGAAGAGGGGCAAGGGATTGTTGCTAGATGAAGGTTGATTTTGGTTAGGTGTGGAGATATCGTTTGGCTGGATTTTTGAGTTGAGGGTGAGGAGTTAGGAATCTGAAAAGCGATTCCACTGGGATCAAACTTCCATTAGAGGGTTAGGTGTTCCCATTTTTCTGTCACTGGATCGTTAGTGACAAGGGTGAATGATCGAAAGGAAGGAAAGATAGGAGAATTTCTGAAAGGAAGAGAAAGAATTGAGAGTCGGAAATGGAGATATGAGAATGAAGAAAATGGTTTCTGATTTCTAACGGAATCTACGGGAACATGAGAAAGAGGAATTTGATCGGTCTTGACTACTTCTTTTTCTTCCATCCTCGCTGTGTATCTTTCGTCTTCTTGCAAAGCGTAGAGTTGATGTTCTAGATTTGTCAACTTTTGATTGAATTTGTTCTTGAAATTTTCAAAGTTATTCTTAACATTTTTGAATGTTTGTAAAATAACTTCATAACCTTGTTGTTGTGATTGTTCAACTAGCTCCTTGATGTTGAGTAAGGATGAGAGAATTCTTTTCCATTTTTATAGATTAATAATAACACAAAAATCGGTATCTCTTTGATATCAATTATAACACATCTGATAATTAGTATTTGAATGACTAGAAAATATGAAAGAAAATATAAAAAAATTAATTAAATTCGAAATTGACATAACCTCCAAGAGGAGAGATAGAGAGCAGAATAGAAAAAGAATTAATCTTTCTAACCTCCTACTATTCACCACATTCCACACTCCAATTTTTTTTTAATTTTTTTTTATTAAATATTTTTTATATGAATAGTGAATAAAAAATTAAAAATAGTTTTTTAAAAAAATTCAAAAAAAAATTTAAAAAAAAATATTAAAAAATATAAAAAAATATGGAATGTGAAGTGTGGATGAATAGTAAGAGATTGTGTAACAAATCCAATAGAAAAATACGATACTAAGGTTTTGGATGCCCATACAATTCCATCATTCTACGACATACACTCTTTTACTAACCAACGGGCCATAGCCCAGCAACTAAAACAACAATTATAACAAAGGCCAAACACACGGCCAACTCCTCAAACAAAAGGCCGAACAGACATCTCATACGCCTCAAGTGTACATTTACAAGGTAATAAAAGCACTAGCATGGGTTTTAAATCATATTTTTTGAAGATTGATTTTACATATTAAAAAAAAATTCTACATTAGATTATGTATTTTTTAGTCAAATAATTATTTATTTATTTTTAAAATTATTTATTTATTTCAGATTTCTTTCTACCGGTGGAGAGAGAGAGAGAGCAAGGACAAAGAAATGTTTCGAGAGAGGATTTGTTGCTGTTGGTATTGAGAGAGAGAGAGGGGGGAGGAGAGACAAAAAATAGTAAAATAAAATTTGAAGAGTGAACAATGCATCTTTAAATTTGTAAAAACGTTGCTTATAGATATGTATAATCCAATACAATCCAATTTAAAGTCATATTATACAAATTTGTCGATGCATAATCAAATGTTAGTGATCTAACAAACTCATAACAGAAAGCAAGAAATTTAAAAAAACCGTAAAAACAAGAAGCTGCCTTACCATCAACAAAACAGAGTGTTAAAACATATCGTCTCATTCTTCGCAAAACGGTCACTTGGTTCTTACTTGGACTTTATAGATATTTCATGCCTTCACTTATCCGAGCGCAGACTTTCCCACTTTAATTATGGCTCTTGACATGATGTGGCCGATTAATTTATTAATTTAAATAACGACTGCATCATCCACCCAAAAATGCAATACCATCGGCTTACCCAATACCCAGTGTTACTTCTCCAACTTCTCACAAAGGAAAGGACCCATCTGCCCCTCATTTTACCCTTGTAGCCTTGTAATATTAGTACTTTCCTAGAATTTGCCTGAAAAAAAAATTACTACAAAGAATCAATATATTCCTTTCTTCCTTTTGGCAAAAGAAGAAGGAAAATATAATTCGCCGACGTTGTACAGTAGTTTGAATAGAAGAGCTCATGAAGTTTGAAACAAAGCCAACTTTAAGCAAATTATTGCTCGACCTACCCAAATCAAAAAGCAAAAAAAGTCAGTTATTGCAAACTAGAAAAGAAAGAAAATAACGTGAGATCACATCATGGAATTAGGTGTAGGTGTACGGTGTAAAATTTTCTTGTAGCATTTTCTGTAAAGAATTAGATTAGGTTTGGATGTTGAGATAAGATGAGAAATTTTAAAAATTTTGTGAATAGTGTTAAGATGAAAGTTTAAAATATTATTTTTTAATATTATTATTGTTTTGGGATTTGAAAAAGTTAAATTAAAATTTGAAAAAGTTAAATTATTTATTATATTTTATATGTGGATTTGAAAAAGATGTAATGATGAGATGAGATGAGATAGAGATGAGAAATCTCATCTCTCCCCCCAAACATAACCTAATGCTATTGAAAGCCTTCGCACTACATACTGCAAATGATTTCAAATAAAATTATTATTTTTAAATATTATATAATTTTATGGACTTCAAATATCGCCAGCGAATTAAAGGTACTAATTTTTCCAATTCTTTACGATGTTAAATGATATGTTGGCTTTATTAAAAATAGAAGTTGAGAACAAATTGCTTCTAAGAAACTTGGTAATAGGAAAAGATTGAATAATATGTTTTTGAGAAAATAATATTACAAAAACACAAAAATCCTATTTGTTGGATACTGTAGCTAAACTTAGCTCGCTATTTGTTGGATACTATGGCTAAAGTTAGCTCAAAGTTGATAATTTTAACTATCTTTTAACATCCATCAATGCATAGTCATTTTCATGTGTTTAATTTGGCTAAAATTTAGGTTGCCAGTTCACTAATTATGAAACTCGATCAGTGGCACAGTTCATCCATTATTTCATACCTACCGAGCTTTAGAGATATTAAGCTCACTAATAGTAGACTCAATAAAATTATATTTTAGTTAAAGTTTAATTAGATTGCATAAAAATTCATTGTAGTAGACTTAACAAAGTTACAATATTTTTAACTTTAATCATTTTCACTGGTCAAATCTATTGAGTCGAAGTTGCTGACCAAATATTATATTGGTATAAAAAATTCTTTCTCTCGCGTGCTATTCGTTTTACACGAGTTCACACCTCCAGAAAATTTTTCTTTGTCTCAAAAGTATGAAGCGCCCAAATCTCAAACTCAACCACAGAAGGCGGCCAGTCTCCTTTAACCATCATTTTAATGATGTGACATCATCTTGCTGAAGTGTTTCAAGTTCTGTAATATTATGATTAGTTTATACTAATTTTTTTCTTTTAAAATCTAATATCAACGTTAGAAAATTAATGTGTATTTTTTTAATAACAAATAAATATTCAAATTATAATTAGTATTAAAATAAATAAAAATGTCAAAATCAATATTTTAATAGAATAATGATAGATTTGAGAGTTTGTTATTTGATATTGTTGAAAAATGACTAGCTAAATTTATAAAAATAAATTATCTAATCAAATTTTGATTAAAATTTATTGAGTCCACTACTAATGTTCTAAGATTTATTCTAGTTAAGATTTGAAGCTATAGATAGACACGAATAATCTGCATGTACTAGAATTGTTCATCTAGATTCTGGTCTTAGAATCCAGGTATATTCAGACCAAAACTCGGATCATAAATCCAGACCGAAACTCGAATCATGTTAGTCCGGGTCATACTCGAACAGAAACTCGAATGAAATCCTTAAAACCCGGATTCAGGGTTAAATCCGGTTTTTAATTCTTTATTTATTTATATTTTATTTTACAGTTTGAATGGAGAGAAAAGGTGAAAATAATTTATCTGAAAGCAGAAAACTGAAAGGGACTTGTATGGTTTCAGAGAAAAAGAAAGAAAAAAAAGAAAAGAAAGGGCCTTGTATGGTTTCAGAGAAAAAGAAAGAAAAAAAAGAAAAGAAAGGGCCTTGTATGGTCGATGAGATCTCCCCGTGTTCATCGATCGGACGTATCTTGGGCGGAGAACTCGATGAGTCTCTCCCTCACGTCTTGCAACGTACACAAACTCCTGCCAGTGTTTGGCAGCGGATCAGAATTTCTGAGTACGAGGCCTGAGTCTCTGACAAGATTTTAAGCTAAATATCATTTTCCTTATGATATCACGTAAGCTAAATGTCCCGAGTTGGTGGACTAACATTATTCATATAATAAAGACACGGTTGGTGTAAAATCTGACTATTAATGGGAATCGGGATCTAAGCTATATTGCTATGATGGTATTTGTATTTCTTTTCAAATTGCAAAAACTGGTATGAATTAATCTGAAAAGTGAATACAAGAGAGAGAGAGGGAGAGGGATTTATGTTTCAGAAAATATTATTTTTACCGTTTAATTTGATTTTTGATTTTGATTTTTTAATTAAATAATTTAAAAAATATTTTTTTAATAATATTATAATTTTTTTGTTTTTTTAAAAAATATGTAAAAATACATATAAAAAATAAAAATAAAAACAAATCTTATAACTAATGCCAACTGTAGAAGATCAAGTGATTTCCTTTAAAATAATTGTTGAAGATCAAGAGAATCGTTCCAGTAAAGATTCTTCTGAAGACTAGAAAATGAAGTCTGCTATACTTGCATATAACATGCATATAACAGAAGATAACATTATCACTATCTACACGAGATTCTTGCCATTACTTCCATGTGATCCCTGCTGACATTTAAAGATAATTGTATAGCTGTATAAGACGTGTTGTAAATATTTAAAAGATTAGTTATAATTGTTTTTATATATACTGCTGTAAACCTGCAAGCACAATTCAATTGAATCAATAAAAAATTCATTCAAATATTTCCTATATTGTATTTCTTTACACCAGCATAGCTGGAAACGGTGGCTTAGAGCCATCATTTTATTTTTTCGAAGTTGCAGTCCTGAGAGAACGAAAAGACCTCAGCTTTTCTACCGACCAACTTGCCAACTTATATCGTCTCATACTATTTTATCGCAATTTTATTATTATATTTTTTTTAAATTTTAATATAAAATAAAATAAATAATTTAATTTTTTTAAAATTTAAAATAAAAATAATATTAAAAAATATAATCTGATAATATTTTATTTAATTTTTTAATTTTAATCTCAATTCATCTCGTCTTATATCTGAAAAAAAACGAAATCTTAATTTTTTCTACTCTTCCGTAAATTTCAACCCACTTTTCTCTCGTAACTGTGCTTTTCTACGGAGAGAGCCAAGCGTTATTTAATTTTTCTGTTTGCTGCCAGTTTCCTTATCCCTCCCATCTCTGTGGCTTGTATATGACACACTATCTTAGAGTAAAGCTACTCTCCCCCCTACCACTTTCGCTGTATTTATTTATTTATTTAATAATTAAATAAATAATTTTTAATAGTATTATATTTTTATATTTTTTAACAAAATATTTAAAATTATTAAAAAAATACACATAAAAAAAAACTAAAAAAAAGAATACAACATTTCACCAACGGTAGCTCGCAGGTAGGACCGGGGCTGCAGAGCCGCCCAATTCGATTTTCCGAATTTCATACCGAGTCGAGAAAAAATTCGATTAAGATGAACAGTTTTAACACGCGCATGACTGAAAACATGGTCAGAGCACGACAGAAAGAAGCACAAGTTTCAAAGTTCAAACATGTAAAAAATAAAATCGCCCATAAGTTCTGGTCTGTATTTGGCCGCTAGCTCTATCCTTGCGGCGGTCAAAAATCACCGGCATCGGTACTAAATTCGAGGGGCGTAACAATAGTTGGTAGGTTCAAAGAACATGTCACCAACTGATAAAATATAGGGGAGCCTATATTAATTCAGAGACAAAACGGTTGTAATTTTATGATTGTTCAAGAGTTTTTTCAGCAAGTTAATTTATAATTTACGAATATTTAATGAATTATATTTTTCAGATATTCCGCTTATATTACTCTTATTTTTTTCATTTTTTAATTAACAAAATTAGGCACCAAAGATTTAAAAAAAAAAAAAAGAGATCAAAGAACCTTTTTATCTTCTTTTACATTTTTCATCCTGATCTCTTCGGACCAAAAGAGACGTGCTTGGCTTTTCTGAAATAGTACTGACGTTCAAACGCGATGATTGCTATAGGAAAGATCTATGGATTTACTGCATTACAAGTAATCAACCTTTAATGGTCAAAATTATTCAATATAATATATATGTGTGTGTTAAGACTTCCTGGGCTGGCCAATGTTGATTATTTTGTGAAAATATGGTCCATTTTTTTTATTATAAAGTTATGTACTGCGGCCATGTTTATACTAACGATATTGCAAATAATAATAATAATAATAACGATATTTAAGAACCTTGAATAGCTAAAAGTTAAAACTATTCAATTGGCTGAAAGAGACTAGAATATTTCAATTTTCAAACATATGTTTTGACTACAAGGGGGAAATAGAAAGTTTCTGTTTGAAAGTTCTCAAATATAAGAAAGGCAAGGGAGTGACAAAATACCATTCTTACCCATCACCCCACCATATGTAGTTAGGTTTAGGTACAAATCTTATAAAAAATTAATTATATAAAAACAATTTTATAAATTAATATGATTTTTAAATTTATTTTATAATAAAAATAATTTTATATTATAACGAATGACGTCAACCTGAGATTACTTTTGTAGCTATTGAATTTTCTAACAAAAATATGAGGTGGCCTTAAAGAGATAGGTAAATAAAAAAAATGAAAATATGTCAGAGTCAACAATCTTTCTTCATTTTCTTGTAGCGTTCCTGTTGTCAATTGTGACTGCTACGATGTTTAAAAGTAAAACTATTCTAACATTTCTACGTAGAAAGTGAAACTTTTATCTTGCCTCTCGTCTCTATCTCCCCTGTGGAAAAGTGGACCTATCCAGTAGCCAACACGTATTTGCCCCCCTCGATCGAAATTTCTCTGCACGGATTTTCGAGAAAAGGGTGCGGTTCTTTTTATTTTTATTTATTTATTTTTAAATAACAGAAGAGGATCAAATGGTTGCTCTCAACCTGTGTATATAAATCCCACATCATCAAGCCTCACGGTGTTGTCTCACACGTTTCTTCGTTTGCAGTAGTAATAATACTGCAGTCTGCAACGAAACCCAAAAAACCATGAAGTTCGGAAAGGAATTCGCGGCACAGATGGTGCCCGAATGGCAAGAAGCATACATGGATTATGGTAAGCTCAAAACCTTGGTGAAAGACATCCTACACTTCAAGCAAAGAAACCGGCCACCGGCCACCCCATCGGCCGGCCTAAAGCGAAAGCTCACACTTTACAGAGCTTTTAGCGGCCTTACCCAAAGATACAACCACTACTCCACAAGCCCATCCACTACTCGCGCTGATGATCATGATGACATTGAAAGCCAAGCCATTCTCGTAAATTCAGTGAGCCGGGATGGCTCACAAAGCTATCAGACTACGTTTCTCATGTCCTCCGACGTAGGGGGAGAGTACGAGTTGGTTTACTTCAGGAGGCTCGACGATGAATTCAATAAAGTGGAGAAGTTTTACAGGTCTAAGGCGGAGGAGGTGATGAAGGAAGCGGATATGTTGAATAAGCAAATGGATGCTTTCATTGCTTTCCGAATAAAAGTGGAGAATCCTCAAGGCTTGTTTGATAGATCAGTTGAGATGACTCGTCTTGCTTCAGATGTTGCAGCTTCTGCAGCTGCATTGTCGGCTTCAACACCGAGAGGGGCCAGAACAAGTAGTAAGTTTTGTATATATTACGAAGCTATTAATCGAAAGATCTGCCTTTTTTTTTTTTCAAAAAGATCGAGTAGATAATGTTAAAAAAAGATCTTAAGTTATATAAGAAGATTAAAATTACACATATATGCAGGAAGAACTGTCATGTCGATGGATGTGATCGAAGAGGTGGGATCGAATAGCCATGGACAATCAGATGATTGGAGTGATCGGGAAAAAGATGAGGAGGAGACCATTGATGTACTTGTCAATCAAAAGGTTCAAGAACAGAGACCGAACAACATCAGGGCCAGTAGACCAGCTCCTCTGGAAGTACTTAATCGTGTGAAAATAAACAACACCCGGGAGACTCCTCGCTCCACCATTAAGAGCATCCTCCATTATCCTATTCAGACGGAGCTGAATTTCAGCAGGGAAAATCTTAGGAAAGTCGAAGAACAACTTAAGCGGGCTATTATTGAATTTTACCAGAAGCTCCGGCTTCTCAAAAGCTTCAGGTATTATTAGACATATATTGCTAGTTTTTCTTTATTAGATCTAGTTGGATTTTCTTGTCTTCTTCTTCTTTTCTTTCCCCTAATACTTTTCCATGAATGATACAGCTTCTTGAATACACTGGCATTTTCAAAGATCATGAAGAAATATGATAAGGTATTTTCCAATTGGGCATCATTATCATCATGTCTCATGCATATTTTAGCAAAGACGTTACTGGCAAGCTTAGAAGAGGAAAAAATAATTATATAAATATTTAATCATAAGTTGATCTATCATACATGAGTTATATAACTGAAATTGGGAAAAACTACAGTAGAGTTGGGACCATTATTCAAGTATTATATCGAGATGTTTACCATAAGAGGAACGTAGATACAAGTTTCAAATAGACAAACCTCATATGCATCCTTTGTAAAAAAGTAGATTTTCACTAATAAAAATTTTTTTTTCTTACACTTATTTTAGATAGGGTCTACCTTTTTACAAGGGCTTGTATAGACCTTGTCGATTTGATAAAATTACCAACTTGACCCTTAGCCGAAGTGTTGTATTTGGTTATTTAGAAAAACCCCTTTTTGGGAGAGGACTAGATTATTAGTTTGTAACTATATGAGAGACATAAATTGGAGGGGCATCTATGGTTAGGTCCCATTTGTATAGCCCTTTTCTCTTTTTTCTAAGAGTTTTTTTTTTTTTTACCCCTCTCTTTTTTTTAAGAGTTAAACATTGATATTTTGGCCCTTGTATTTATACCTTAACATTGCAGATTACTTCAAGGGATGCATCAAAATCCTACATGAAGATGGTGGACAACTCCTTCCTTGGAAGCTCTGATGAGGTGAGATTTCTATATTCCTAGGTAAAGTACATGAAAGCAGAGAAGGATCATTCCACCTCGAATGAAATCAGACCTTAGGCTATGTTTGGGTGTCAAACCTATCTCAAACTAATTATTAATAGGATTCACTTCTTTTTTAACTTCTCGTTAAAGATATCTTAACATATTTTATACATTTAAAAATATATCTCAACCTACTTCATACATTCAAATACATCTCAATAAAATCCACAAAACATTACTATTCATAGATCAACTCAGATCATCTTCGATCATCTCAGCACCCAAATGCAGCAAGACTTCACTTAGGAGAGGATTGCTACTTGCTTTGTCCAGTACTGGTATTTCCTTCTATTCTGATATATATAAGCCACTTGCCATTGTAGGTTACCAAGCTTATGGAAAGGACTGAAGCTGCATTCATCAAGCATTTCTCCAACTCTAACCGCACTAAAGGCATGAACATCTTAAGACCCACGGCAAAGAGAGAAAGACATAGGACTACATTTTCCATGGGTAAGGTCTTTGATCTAGTATGAATGAAACTTCTTAACAGCGAAGAAATTATGGGGATAAATCTAATGTCCATTTCTTTCCCTTTGGATCTGTTCATTGGAAAACTTTTCAGGTTTTTTTGCTGGCTGCACGGCAGCTCTGATATTAGCTCTTATTTTAATTATACGCGCTCGTAATCTCATGAATAATGAAGGGGCGACAGCCTATATGGAGAACATGTTTCCCCTGTACAGGTAACTTTCATTTCTCTCTAGGATTACATCTCCACTCAAAAGATTTTTTAAGAACTGTATAATCCTTCTTCCATGTTCAATTTAAGCGTCTATAATACTACTTATTCCAAAAATTTAAGTAGATGGTCTTTTCACATCACAAGACCTGCTATCTATATATGTATATATATATATATGTAGGATTCATTGTGAGCACCTTTAAGCTTTCAATCCAAGAAAGAGGAAATTTAAAACTTTCTCTAGTTTTCCAATGTTAATAAACTTCCTTCCTTCCTTACTCCCTTCCTCGCTCGCAGTTTGTTTGGCTTTATAGTTCTGCACATGTTAATGTATGCTGCCAACATATACTTCTGGAGGCGGTACCGAGTCAACTATTCCTTCATATTCGGCTTCAAGCAAGGAACCGAGTTGGGCTACCAACAAGTTCTCCTCCTCAGCTTTGGTCTTGCAGCACTAGCACTAGCTAGTGTTCTCTTAAACCTTGACATGGAAAGGGACCCAAAAACGAAAGATTACAAAGCATTGACAGAACTTCTGCCTCTCAACTTGGTTCTGGTAAGATCATATATGTAGAAGTACTTTACCTACTTTTTCCCCATCTAATTCTGAATATATATACAGTACTGAAAGTTATCCTCTCTTTCTGATCTGCAGCTTGTAGTTATCATATTATTCCTTCCATTCAACATACTGTACCGTTCAAGTCGTTTCTTCTTCCTCACATGTCTCTTTCAATGTATCTGTGCTCCTTTGTACAAGGTATTGTGGTCGACAACTGCTCACGATGCAAGAGATTAATGAAATTGAACTGAGGTGGGTGTTTGTAATAATTAATAAACATTTGTGAATTTCTTTATATGACAGGTCACGCTCCCAGATTTCTTCTTGGCGGATCAGTTTACCAGCCAAGTGCAAGCCTTGAGAAGTTTGGAGTTCTACATATGCTACTACGGTTGGGGAGACTACAAGCACAGACAAAACACTTGCAAAAAGAGTGACGTTTTCAACACTTTCTACTTCATTGTTGCAGTGATTCCGTACTTGTCTCGACTCCTTCAGGTTCCCAACTCACTTTTAGAGAATAATTTAAGCTGTTGATACGAACAATAGTCTTGAATTCCAACATCGACTAATCCACTTTCGATTAAAAGAAAAAGATATTTGAAGATATTTGTAACTGTGAATTGTGCAATCGCTGCGTAATCGCTTTAAAAAAAGTGAATAAAACATAGTACTCACATGAAAAATAATAATTTTTTAATAGTGGATCCCACTCCGAGTCCCGCTGGGTCTAATACATATATATTTATATATTTTTTCAAGTTTTTTTTTTTATATATATATAATTTTTTTAAATAATTTTAAATATTTAAAAAAAATAAAAAAATTCACAATATTATTAAAAAATACTTTATTAATCATGAAGTAAAATAAAAAATTATAAAAAAATATATTTTTTTTATTTTACTTAGTGATTAAGAAAATATTTTTTAATAATTTTTTTTTTTACATTTTAATTAAACAAGTGTTTTTTAATAATGTTTTAAATATTTAAAAATATTAAAAATTATATAAAAAAAATTTAAAAACACATTAAAAGAGGTGTGTTACACTCCAGCAGGAGCCCTAGCAGGGGATGTAGCATCACTTACTTCACAATTGTACGTAAAATTACTCTTCGATTAAAATAGATGGATCCGTGTGCATTTTGGCATGCATGCGAGGCTTAAACTTCTAAAACAAGTGATATTTTAAAGCTCAATTTCTTCAATTGCCGCAACTCATAATGATTATTGTTGCAAGGACTTATTCTCTCATCTTTTTCAGTGCCTCCGTCGCTTATATGAAGAGAAAGATGCTATGCAAGGATACAACGGGCTGAAATATTTTCTGACAATTGTGGCTGTTAGCATGAGAACGGCTTACAGTCTCGACAAGGGATTGGGTTGGAGGGCGCTAGCATGGATTTTCTCAGCCAGTGCAGCAATTGTCAGTACATATTGGGACCTTGTCTTGGACTGGGGGCTCCTGCAACGGAAATCTAAGAACCGATGGCTGAGAGACAAGCTTCTGATCCCTCACAGAAGTGTATATTTTGGAGCCATGGTGAGTAAACGACTTCAACTTGAGAGTATTCATCAAAATCTGACACTCAACCATCTTTGTGTAATTTCATGTTAATATATGCATGCAGGTGTTGAATGTCGTCCTCAGGTTTGCTTGGTTGCAAACTGTTTTGGGTTTCAAGGTGTCTTTCTTACATAGAGAATCTTTAATCACCATTGTAGCCTGCCTAGAAATCATTCGTCGTGGGATTTGGAATTTCTTCAGGTAACCAAGATTTTTGGTCATTTTGGAGTAAAATTTCTAACATGTTTATATAAGCCTACTTTTTTATGGACAAGAAAGGGGACTACTTGCATGTTGAGAATTTGCACAAATTTAATGTTTTCAATTTCTTGTGATTTACATCAGGTTGGAGAATGAGCATTTGAACAATGTTGGCAAGTACCGTGCATTCAAGTCTGTTCCCCTACCCTTCAACTATGATGACAACGAAGACAAGGATGAGTAGGAATTAAGAACGGAACTAGCACACTGAAAACAGAGAAAGAAAATCTTTTTTTATTTTTTTTTATTTTTTATTTCTCTTCGGTTTTTTTATTTATTTATTTTTTTTTTGGGGGGGCAGCATATGTAGTAAGATTATTTTTTTTTTCTTTTTTGTCCTAACTCCACTATATTCCTTGTGAAGGCAGTCCACCAGTCTCAAATAATGTAATTTTGTTCGATTAAATTCAATTTCATCATCAACGAAATTTAAATGCAAAAGTAAGGTAGTAGCGATATTGTTTCTTCCACCTTATGAATTCATAAACGATGAAAGCCAATCAAAAAGGAAAACTCTCCACCTCTCTCTCTCTCCTAGAATGAGTTCTCCCCACCTCTCTTATGAGTCCTTCCCCTCTTAGTAGTTCTTTGCTGTTACACTCTCCCCACCTTCCATCCCTTTAAACAAACCAGCCCCCATCCTTGCACCCCTGCCCCTCCCTCCCTATCCGTCCCAGTACCACAAACCAACACAGAAATGTCCTCAACCCAATCTGATATAGATAGGCTCATTTCACAAGCTGAAGCTTTCTCTTGGAATGATCTCCATTTGGAACCAGAAGAAGGTCCAGCAAACCACTTCTCAAACCGCACTCCGGTTGGCAAATTAATTTCCACAAAATCTCTCAACAGACACATTCCATGCTACCATCAAAGCTATGTGGAGTTTTGTCAATGGTCTCATGATTGAAGACATAAAAAACCAACATGTTTCTGTTTACATTTCCAAACCAGCAGGACAAGGAAAGGATTCTGGCAAATCGTCCTTGGAACTTTAAAGGATTCCATATGGTCATTAGGCACTGACATCCTAAACTAAGCATCAACGAAATTGCACTGAATTATTCTGCTTTTTGGATACAAATCCAAGGTCTACCATGAGATGCTTACAAATAAAAATGCTGAAATAATAGGCAATGTTCTAGGAAATTCCATTGAAGTGGACAAAGCATCCATCTTTGGTGTAACTTTGAAAAGTTTTCTGCGTATTCAAGTGGAAATGAACATTTAACAACAACAACCAAAAGGGTTTGATCTAGCAAGACCGAGTGGTGTAGTGGGGAAAATGCTGATCGAGTACGAGTGCCTATCGAAATTCTGTTATGGATGTGGAAGACTTGATCACATAGCCCAAGCTTGTTCAACCTACACGGAACCACCAGAAATTTCAATTTATGGACTGTGGATGAGGGTTGAAAATTCATCAACATGGAGAAATGACACATGAGTTCCACCACGACAACAACAAACGGACCCAGCTCAGGAACAAAATAGACAAAGACCTACTCCAAGAGTTGCACTCCCTACGGTCATATTTAGAGAACCAAGCAATCATCGAAAAACAGAGGAAACTTTGCAAAGCCACCTCCCAGAAGGAAGAGCTACCAACAAAGGAAAAGGAAAGATGTACTCAGAAGAAAGTTCCCAATCCACCAATACGAACCGAAAGAATCCTCTTCAAATCACAACTGGAGCTCCATGATCAGGTTAATGGAGGCCAGGAAGCGGGATACTAGCATCATGGGAGATGGGTTTCTCTAAAGAATGGTCTACAATAAGGGATGATGAACAGTGAGCCATAAATAAGTTGGTGGCCCCAATTAATATTTGTAGCCCACCTCCTCTCCCATTAGCCGTCAACCCAACAGTGAGCCCACCAAGCGCCACTTCTCCACACTTGCCATACCACCAACATTTGAAACCATCATACCAAGACTTTATCTCATTAATTTCTAACCAAACACAATCAGATCCTACCTCTCTTGACGTCCCAAAATATGGTAGACTTGATTTCATTCCCTTCATTAGAGGCCCATCAGTTTATCAACAATACTTACCCATTTTAAAAACCTTTCGGGGCCCATTGTTAGCAAAGCTCCTAACAAGCATGTGAGCCCCACGGGCCTTGACACTCATTTTGATCCAAGCCCAAATATTGCCCCATTCTCATCTATTCACAGCCCAATCGTCCAATCCTCTAATATCAACCCATTCAAGAATTTCTCCATAAACCATCATCCCATAACACAAAACACATAGAAAAAGCCAATCAACCCATCACCAATGAAGTTGAGTTACATGGCAATCTTGAGTTTGAAGTAAAAAGAGAGCACAACCATTCAAAGCTACCCCCAAGAAACACTGGCCTTGGAGAAGGAAGAAACTACAGAGGAAATTCAAACACTTGCAACTTTGATTCAAGCTCGAGGGATAAAAAAAAAGAAAGAGAGAACAATAGGAAAAGGAAAGAAGCGGGGAACCGCACTCAGTCTGCAACCTATGCTCGGAACACTCTCAAAGGGTCCTCTGATAGTAAAAATACTCAGTTCTCTTCTAAGAATCTTGTTGATCTTACTGAAATGGTTGAGGTGGCAAAGCCTATCCTGCCACCAAAACAGAAATGAAGCTTCTTTGTTAGAATTGCAGAGGAATAACACGTTTCTCTGCAATGCGTGAACTTAGGGCCCAAATCAGGTCTCACCATTTGATATGATCTTCCTAGAGAAGTCACTTTTGTTTGATGTGAATACAAAAGGTGTTGTAAATAGGCTATATTTTTCCTTATATTTGCATGTGCCTCCCCTGAGAAAATGGGGTGGTCTTTTGTGTTTATGGCGCCCAGGTATAGACGTCGAACCTGTGTATATTTCTAGTAATGCTATGGTGTTTATTGTAACGCCCCGGTCCCGAGGGTTCAGAGAGTTAACTCATGTTACCTGATAATCAGCTCCAACACTGCTAATATACTTCCAAAAGTTTCAAATCAAACATAAACACTTCAAATTTAATTAACCACAACTCCATATATCAAATCCTCGATACAGTAACCCCAAAAATATCGACTTCTCTACATGGCACTTAAATCCACATTTCAACAATATAATTATAAACTCCAAATTTCCAATATTATAAAAGAATTTTGATTCAAACTAATTCTTTCAATATGATCAATTCTTCAGAACACCAAGACATCAGAACACAATGAAATTTCTTAACAAAAATCACCAACACTTTTCGAAGGCTTTCTATTCTTAATCCACTACTCTTACGTCATCTCACCCAGTGCTTCACAATCTTGATCATCAGCTGAAAAGTCCAAAATCATCTAAAAATATTATGAAGATAAGGGAGTGAGTTATCAACAACTTAGTAAGCAGAGAACATATACTAGTATGTAAACATGAGCCTTTTCAGAAAGTTCGGTATGCAGAAAACAAAATATTTCATTTTCATATGCAGATCTCAAAAACGTGTTATCAGAAAATCAGAGCGACTTTTCAATCTTTTAATACCCAAAGACCAACTGTTCATTTTCAAAGATTCATTTCATATTCAAAGACCATTTTCATATTAAAAAACGTTTTGGCATAACATAACTGAATGTTTTCATCTTATCATGTCATATCATATCATATACCATGTTTAACCCCCATGGTAGGGTTGTACTATCCCCGGTGGCCAAACCAGGTAATATCATATTGTGAAACTTCCCATTTTTCAATCTCAGAGGCCTGAGTGTGCACACAGGAAAGAACACGTAAAAGACCACTTTGTTTCCAAAGTGGGTGCACTCATATCATATCATATCATGTTGATACCAACCATATCATGTGAACCAGTATCATCATATCAGAACCATATTCAGAATCAGAATCAAACAGATAAGTATGCCAAAGGTTTTTCATATCCATATCATATCAAAACACGTGCTAAACATATTCATATCATTTCCATTTTATCGAAAACAGATCCAAATCATTTCATATCACATGTATAAAAATCTCAATGATATCATATTCGCTCTTTTGTATATTTCAGAAATATGTCAAATATCGCTCATGTTTACACTTTTCATGTCAAAATCATTTCCCTTCTCTTTCATACATATCTTATGAATGAATGTAAAACATATACTGAGGTTGTTTTTCACATTTTCTTTTTAAACAAAACGCACATTTTTACAAACCAATCTCAGTTCGTTTCTTTTTATGCAAATCTTGTATAGGAATCCCGCTTACCTGGACTTCTTAGCTTTTCAGAGACTCCACAACAGTACCGAATAATTGTCAATCGTCACCTATAAAAGGTCATGTAACTTAAATAAATCTCTAATGAATAGATAATCTCATATTACACCTGAAGTACCTATTATAATTCCTCAAAAATCTAAAATTTCTCTTAATTCTAAAATACCATCACTTCCTAAATTCTCCAATATCCACATAACTATCAAACTCAGAATATTTCTAAACTTGCATAACAATATTAGTAATAGATACAATTATGCCTATAAAATACTTACAGCGCTATAATATAATTTTCGAAAGATCACGGAGATGCTAGAAGTGGTAACACAGTAACGAAACAGTGCAAAATGCACTATGGCCGTGGGTCTTAAAAACTCAACTTTTGAACGGGGACAAACGAAAAGTTGAGATTGCTAGGGAAGGGCTTACGGGTGTTGGTGAAGCTAATAGTGGTGGTGGTTAGCCGTGGGTGGTGGTTCAAGGCCCAAAATGCACAAATCGGAAAATGAAATGAATGTGCTTCACCGGTAGCAGATTGGGGTTAAGGGTGGGTGCATTAGGTTGCTAGGAGGTCAATGATGATGTGGTGAAGAAATGGCGGTGAACGATGGAGAAACGGCGCAGGAGCAAAACTAAGCCGTGGCTTGAAGCCATGCGTGGGGGCCAACGGCGGCGAGGGAGGAGCTGAAATTTTAAGGGAATGGTCGCCGCCGGAGGGGAAGAGATTAGGGTGGGCGGTGGCGGCCACAGATGGCGCACGGCGGCACGGTGGCGGCCACAGACGGCGCACGGCGGCACAGTGGCTCTATAGCCCGCTCGGGTTCTACAAGGCGAGGGGAGAGGAGGCGGGAGCGTGGGAGGTGGTGGCTGGGGTGGGTGAGCTCGCCGGAGTGTGGGGGAGGTCATGGGCTGGGCGGTGTCGCCGGACAGTGACGCACGGCGGCGCTGGGGGCTGAGGAAGAAACAAACGGTGTAGAGAAAGAGAGAGTTGTCACGCGAGCGGGGAGCAGGGGAGGAGAAATGGGGGAAAAGAAAAGAAGGAAGAGAAACTTCACAATTTGGATCATAAAATTGATTAAACGAAAATGATTTCAAAATAGTAAATTTAAATAAAATAATTTAAACACAGTGAAAAGCTTAAATAAAATAATAAAATCCAACACAATAATTTTAAAACTCATAAACAAATTAATTTAAATTAAAGAGCAATTAAAATGCAAAACCATAATTAATATTAAAAAGCATATCAAAATAATTTTCACATCTTAAAAATCATAAAATAAATCCAACGAAAAATCTGATAAATTTTAAAACAAGAGAACTAATATTTAAATTAAATAAATTAATCTTTCAGTTAAAATATACTAAAATATGGGGTATCACATTTATGGTGTACTCGGATCCTGCACACATGCCTTGGTTACTCATGTTAGCTTATTGTTCTGCACAATATAGTCAACAAATTTCCTTTTGGAATAAGCTCAACACAATTGCAGACTCATTCCTAGGACCTTTATTGGGTATTGGAGATTTTAATTCCATCTTCAAGTCAAAACGAAAGTTGGAGGAAAACCCTTTGCCTCATCCTCTCAGGCCAATGGATTGCAACTTTTCATGAACCAAAATGGGTTAGTTGATCTAGGCTACCTAGGCCCAAAATTCACCTGGTCTAGCAAGAGACATGGTAATAGGCACATATGTGAGAGATTGGATAGAGGAATAGCCAACACAATGTAGACTTTGCTCTTTCTTGATGGAAAAGTTAGGCATTTACCTATTAACTCCTCAAACCATGTCCCCCTCCTCCTCAATACCTTGAGTCCTAGAAAATCTTTCACTAACTTCAAATTTGAAGAATTTTGGGACAGAGATCCTTCCAGTTTAGATGTGGTGAAAAGAGCTTGGGACATTAGCATCTTGGGTTCTCCTGCTTATGTTTTAACACAAAAACTCAAAAATGTCAAAACATTTCTCAAAATTTGGAATAGAGACTGTGATGAGGGCATATTCTATTATTGTTATTTTGGCCATTTTACTTATGTTTTCTTTATTTTATTTGGGTTTGTATTAATGGGCTTGGGCTTTAGCTTAGACTTTCTAAGGTTTATTTAGGGTTTGTGTTTTTTTTTCCTATTTAAATGCTTGTAATGAAACAATGAAGATCAGTTTTTTGAGATTAATGAACTGAGGCTGCCGCCGTCTTCAATCTTTTTCTCTGTCTTCTTCTTCTTCAATTAACTTTCTAGTTTCTTTCTTCTCTTCCGCTATTTCTTCCTCTTCTAATGTTTTTTCAATTTTCATCCTACATCATATTTGGTATCAGAGCCAGGTTCTATTGTTTTCTCAAACAGTAGAGTAATTTTTAGTCCCCATATTTTTTTTGCTCATCGTTTTCTACAACCCATGAAACCCATCCGAAGAACTCCCTTCGATCCAAACCAAAAACCGTTTCATCTTCTTCTCAGACTGCCGAAAACCACCAAACAATACTGAAACAAGGTCGTGATCTGAGATGAAAAAAAAAAAAAAAAAGATCAGAGCAGAAACAACCCGACACCTCTGGGCAGCAACCCCTCCCCCCAACATCTCTCTTTCCTCTCCCTCAATCTCTCGCATCTTTATCCCTTCCATCGACATAAACAGTTGATTATTTTGTGGAAATATGGTCCATTTTTTGTTAGAAAGTCATGTCCTTCGGCCATGTTTCTTAATAACGATCTTTAAGAACCTTGAATGGTTAAAACTATTCAACTAGCTGAAGAGACGACTAGAGTATTTCAAAGCTATGTTTTGACTGCAAATGGAAAATAAAAAGTTCGTGTTTGAAAGTTCTCAAATATAGAAAAGGCAAGGGAGTGACAAAAAAGTAGCATTAGCCATATGAGAAAACCCCACTATATGTAGTCAGGTTTAGGGACAAATCTTATAAAATCTGGCCATGGCCAAATAAATAAGAGGACAGCTATAGTCACAAAGAAATTACACAATAGTAATATCATAAATTAACGTGATTTTATGTGATCCGTTAGATCTATTATATTATAAAAATAACATTACAACTTGACAAACTACATAAAGCAACGTCATTTATAGGACATGTCTAATCGATTGCTAAAGTGTTTCTCAATAAAGAAAACAATGAAACAAAAATATGAGGTGGCCTTCAAAGATTGGTAAATAAAAAACATAAGTCGCTAATCTTTTATCATTTTCTTGTAGCCTTCCCAGTTGTCAATTGTGACTGCTACAAGTTATTAATTTCTATCTAGAAAGTGCAACTTTTATCTTGCCCCTGTATCTCTCCCATGGAAAAGTGGACCTAGCCAACACGTATTTGCTTCCTCGATTGAAATTTCCCTGCATCGATTTTCTTTTACTTCTAAATAACAGAAGAAGAAATGGTCGCTCTCAACCTGTATATATTAATCCCACATCATCAAGCCTCAAGGTGTTGTCTCACACATTGCTTCGTTTGCAGCAGTAGTACTACAGTCTGCAAAGAAACCCAAAAAACCATGAAGTTCGGAAAGGAATTCGCGGCACAGATGGTGCCCGAATGGCAAGAAGCATACATGGATTATGGTAAGCTCAAAACCTTGTTGAAAGACATCCTACACTTCAAGCAAAGAAACCGGCCACCGGCAACCCCATCCGGCCTAAAGCGAAAGCTCACACTTTACAGAGCTTTTAGCGGCCTTACACAAAGATACAACCACCTCCCCACAAGCCCATCCACTACTCGCGATGATGATCTTCACATTGAAAGCCAAGCCATTCTCGTAAATTCAGTGAGCCGGGATGGCTCACAAAGCTATCAGACTACGTTTCTCATGTCCTCCGACGAAGGGGGAGAGTACGAGTTGGTTTACTTCAGGAGGCTCGACGATGAATTCAATAAAGTGGAGAAGTTTTACAGGTCTTGGGTGGAGGAGGTGTTGAAGGAAGCGGATATGTTGAATAAGCAAATGGATGCTTTCATTGCTTTCCGAATAAAAGTGGAGAATCCTCAAGGCTGGTTTTATAGATCAGTCGAGATGACTCGTCTTGCTTCAGATGTTGCAGCTTCTGCAGCTGCATTGTCGGCTTCAACACCGAGAGGGGCCAGAGCAAGTAGTAAGTTTTGTATATATAACGAAGCTATTAATCGAAGGATCTGCCTTTTTTTTTTTTTCAAAAAGATCGAGTAGATTATGTTAAAAAAAGAGCTTAAGTTACAAAAGAAGATTAAGTAGTTTCTTTCAAATTACACATATATGCAGGAAGAATTGTCATGTCGATGGATGTGATTGAAGAGGTGGGATCGAATAGCCATGGACAATCAGATGATGTTAGAAATATTTTCAAAATAATATATATAATATTTATTATTAATAATATTTTGGAGATTTATTTTTGAAAGTTGTGAATTATTTTGGAAAGAGAGAAATTAATGAAAGTTTATAAGCTATTGCCTATGATTATAATAATTTGGGTCCATTGTTGTGGTTGTAGTTATCAAGTGGCTCAGTGGCATTGATTATCATTATCTACCCTGAAAGTAGAGGTGCAAACCACACCTCTATCAAAGTGGAGTTTTAATTATTTTGTAGAAAGAATGGCCCCTACCACAAGCCTGGGCGTGTGCGGCCCAGCTGAGGGCACTTGGCCCAAGGCACAATGCAAATGTGGTTTGCAATTAAAATGAAAAGCCACACCTGTTGGGTTTCGAACCACCCGTGCGAGATGGTTGGTAGGGAAGTAGCAAGACCGTTGGACGAAGTCCAACTTATGTGTTGGTTGGCAGCAGGTATAATTCATATACCTGTTCGCATCAGATTACAGAAAAATGAAAAGTTAACTTTTCATTCACATCCTTTAGCCCTGTATAAATAGACTCATTGGCCTACGAATTTGTAGATATAATATAGAGTTAAGTGAAGGCAATTTTGAAATTCTCTCTCTCTCTCACAAGTTTTCATTTATACAAAACTTGTTATTAGGATCTGTTTATTCTGCAAAGAACAGATTTCTAATCTCTTGGCTGAATAACAAAATCTGAGGGTATTCAGGGTCTAATTTCATGTGTGCATAACGCAGTTAGACAAACAGACTTGTTCTGGACTTCATTGTATCTTGGAGGCAAATTCAATCTAAAAGTGGTGTATGTTCTAACCACTCCTAGACCATCTATAAATGAAAACGAGACAATCACTCAAAGTCAGGCAATGATCAAATAGGAACAAGAAGACTACATCTGCAAGGGACATATTGCAATGCAATGTCTAATACATTGTTTGACGCGTACCAAAAGAAAGCAACTGCCAAGGATCTATGGGACGCACTTGAGGCTAAGTATCTTTTAGAAGATGCTACAAGTAAGAAATTTCTGAATACAAAAATTTTCAATTATAACATGGTAGATTCTAGGCCTATTATTGAACAATTCAATGAGATTATGCATATTCTTAATCAATTCTCTCAACATGAGATGAAAATGGATGAATCCATATCGGTTTCCTCCATTATTGATAAACTTCCTCAATCATGGAAAAACTATAAAAACAAGTTTGAAACATAGAAGAGATGAAATGTCTCTAGAAGAATTAGGCCAACATCTTCGTATAAAAGAAGAGATAAGGCTTAGAGACAATAATGAAGAGCGTGACTCTTTGATTTCTAACATGCACATGATAGAGGAAGGAAATACCCACAAACCCGGACAACCCAATGAATCCGAATATGAAAACCGGAAGAGAAAGAATAATTTTGGAAGAAAAATAAAGCCAATTCCAAAATGAGAATCAGAAGAATCTGGGAGTAAGGTTCTTCCATTGGGGCAAACAAGGACATTACAAAAGAGAATGTCGTTTTATTCAAAAGAAAAGACAAGACTCTGGTTCTAGAGAGAATTTTGAGGCTATGATCTCTAAGATCAACACTCTTGGAGGAGATAACTTCTAGTGGATTGATTCAGGAGCACTAAGGCATGTCTGTAAAGACCGGAGCCTGTTTAAGAGGTACGAGCTAATGGAAGATGGCCATATTCTGTACATGGGGAACTCGTCCACTGCCGTAGTTAAAGGCAAATGGATAATAAAAATAGAGTTTACATCCGAAAAAGTTCTTACTCTCAAAGAAGTATATTATATATCAGAAGTTCGAAAGAATCTTGTATCTGGTAGTCTTCTTAATAAGTTTGGGTTTAAATTATTTTTGAGTCAGATAAATTTGTATTGACAAAAAACAATAATTTTGTGGGGAAGGGATATCTAAGCGAAGGCATGTTCAAACTTGATAGTAATAATTAAGTTAATGTTTTGCTTAATTTATGTTATTTAGAATACATACATGCTAGATGCATAGAGTTGATATGATTTAATTTATGAATATGCATGCAAACAAATAATAAAAAAAATGTGTGGCTTATAAATATGATTTTCTATATATTGCTATGTTTATATAATGCATTGAAAGAACCAAGTTAATTGAATAGTTGTACAAAGCATTTTATGGTATTTGAGGAATAATATAGATTATGGTATTGAGTATAACGGATTTCATTCGGTTATAAAAGTAGGTTTCCTTTGGTTGTAGAAGGAATATAAATGTCAGTTGGGAACTGAGCATGATGATCAAATCAACCAGTGGGTGACTATTTACCTTTGGTGGAGGAATAATTCCCTGAAATCAAAGAAGCAAGCATGCATAACTTACTCAACCATGACGACTAAGTTTATAGCATTGGCTTTTTGAAGCAAAGAGGTAGAGTGGCTAATAAATTATTAATAGAGATCTCGGATTTGGCAAAAATCAATGCCACCAATATCTTTGCATTGTGACAGTCAGGCTACATTGTCACGGGCCTAAGCCATATATATAATGGCAAGTCTAGACATATTAAGATAATTACTCACAGATAGAGTAATTACAATTGATTTTATGAGATATTGATGGAATCGGCATATCCATTAACTAAAGAACTTGCAAGAGATTTGATGTGGGAATCAAAGGGATGGGTTTAAAGCCAAAACAATAAAATCACGAATAATGGAAACTCAGCTCAACTCTTGAACATATCATGACTTGAGTTCAATGAGCAAAGTATATTATATGTTCGTGGTTTGCAAGCACTATGATATTAAAATTAGTTTTTCAAACTAATTTACCATCTCAAGGTTTTAAGTGCTTGGTACTGTAATGAAAAGGAGAGGTTGAATAATAAGCTCTTAATAGACTTATAACATAGTTAAGTTAAAGTGTTTAGTTACATGACACTTTCGATAAGTCTACTTATATGAGTGTCGGGGGTGATGCCGCCTCCTATGCGAATTAGGCTTTGTCTCTAGAGTGCTCATGAAACTAGGATATAGATACAAGGCTAATCCACGTGTTAGCTTTTATGAATTACCCCAAGAGAAGAGAATTTATATGTGAGATATATCTGGCTAATCGTATAGAATCACTAGTTCAAAGCATGTCTACTATAACATTCTGGTTAGCTTTGATGTATTTTCACTATGTGAAGGTTCAAGTCCAAAAGACACCTTCATTTATGTATAAGTTTTCCTATTCTAATCAGGATATATTTTAAAAATGGTGGGGGATTGTTAGAAATATTTTCAAAATAATATATATAATATTTATTATTAATAATATTTTGGGGATTTATTTTTAGAAGTTATGAATTATTTTGGAAAGAGAGAAATTAAGAAAAGTTTATAAGCTATTGCTTATGGTTATAATAATTTGGGTCCATTGTTGTGGTTGTAGTTATCAAATGGCTTGGTGGTATTGACTATTACTATCTACTCTGAAGGTAGAGGTTCAAACCACAACTCTATCAAAGAGGAGTTTTAATTATTTTGAAGAAATGATGGCCCCTACCACGGTGATGGAGATCCAAGACGAGTCATTCGCAATGCCACTAGGCTGGCTAGGCGCACCAAGGCTAGGAGGGTTGCATGCATGGCTCGGGTGGTGAGGTGATGGGCGTCTAAGACAAGTGCAACTAGAGGAGTATCAAGTGTTGGCCAATTCCTTGATTTTAGGGATTGGATGACAAAATGACAAATCCCTTAATTTTAGGGAAGTGGGCTTTAATTTAGAGATTTATCTATTATTATTTGTTTAAGTTATCTCCTAGTTTATTTCCTTTAGTTTAGGCATTTGATAAGATTGTTTCCTTATACTTAGGAGTTTGATTTATTTTGGGATTAGGATCTCAAAAGAAGTTTGATTTGTTTTGGGATTAGGATTTCAAAACAAAACTACTATTTATTTGGATTTTTGGCTTGTAATTCATCATTATGCTATTTTGAATGAATGTGAATTTTCTCTTCCAACTTTCAGAAATTGAGTTCTAGCTTGAGTTAGTCTTAATTTTCACCAACCAACCTATTGGAATCTTTGTGTTGCCTTGAGACAACTTAGATTCAATCACCCAACACGCCACAAACACGTGAGTGAGAGTGAGACTTCCATCACACAGGCTTGGGCGTGTGCGACCCAGCCAGCAAGAGGGCGCCTAGCCCAGTCGGGCCAAGGCACAGTGCGAATGCAGTTTACAATTAAAATGAAAAGCCGCACAGTGCAAATGAGGTTTGCAATTAAAATGAAAAGCCGCACCTGTTGAGTTTCGAACCCCTGTGAGATGTTTGGTAGGGAAGTAGCATGACTATTGGACTAAATCCAACTTATGCGTTGGTTGGCAGCAGGTATAATTCATATACCTGTTCGCATCAGATTACAGAAAAATGAAAAGTTACAACTTTTCATTCACATCCTTTGGCCCTCTATAAATAGATTCATTGGCCTACGAATTTGTAGATATAATATAGAGTTAAGTGAAGGCAATTTCAAGATTCTCTCTCCCAAAAGTTTTCATTTCTTCAAAACTTGTTATTAGGATCTGTTCATTCTACAGAGAATAGATTTCTAATCTCTTGGTTGAATAGCAAAATCTGAGGGTATTCGGGATCTAATTTCGTATATGCATAACATAGTTAGACAAACAGACTTGTTCTGGGCTTCATTGTATTTTGGAGGCAAATTCTCTTGTAACCCGTGAGTATACTATTATTGATGGAGACAGATATTGTCTTAAGGAAAATGACATTCGTAAGGCGCCTTGAAGCAAAATTTTCTCTCAATATTTTCTGTTTTGTAGCCCCTTTTGCACCAACAGATGATTCGAGTGATCAGGAAAAAGATGAGGACGAGACCATTGATGTACTTGTCAATCAAAGGGTTCAAGAACAGAGGCCGAAAAACATCAGGGCCAATAGACCAGCTCCTCTGGAAGTACTTGATCGTGTGAAAATAAACAACAACCCGGAGACTCCTCGCTCCACCATTAAGAGCATCCTCCATTATGCTATGCACACGGAGTTGAATTTTAGCAGGGAAAATCTTAGGAAAGTTGAAGAACAACTTAAGCGGGCTATTATTGAATTTTACCGGAAGCTCCGGCTTCTCAAAAGCTTCAGGTATTATTAGACATATATTGCTAGTTTTTTTTTTATTAGATCTAGTTGGATTTTCTTGTCTTCTTCTTTTCTTTCCACTAATACTTTTCCATGAATGACACAGCTTCTTGAATACCCTGGCATTTTCGAAGATCATGAAGAAATATGATAAGGTATTTTCCCTCACCAAAAAGTGTAAACCTCTTTTCCAATTGGGCATCATTATCATCATGTCTCATGCATATTTTAGCAAAGACGTTACTGGCGAGCTTAGAAGAGGAAAAAATAATTATATAAATATTTAATCATCAACTATCTTAAAAGTTTGAGCTAATACAAAGACATGAATTCAATCATTTGTATTTTAACATTTTATACACTTGCGTATGAGTCAAACTCTCCTTAATAAGTGGATCTATCATACATGAAATATATAACTGAAGAGTTTTGCTATACATTAACTAGTAACTACTATTTACCCTCACATCACACACCCAATATTTTTTTTTTTAATTTCATAGTAGGGTGTTTTTCATAGGGTGTGAGATAGTGAATAATAGCTGATGTGATGAATTATTCATAATTGAAATTGGGAAAAAAGTACAATGGAGTCGGGACCCTTATTCAAGTATTATGTCAAGACGTTCTTATCCCATAGAGAAATAATTTGTACAAGCCGACTAGTAAAATAACAATAGCATTGATACAATTCTTAATCAACAAGTACAACATATAATATGTGTTTATGCTTTAGTCAGGCCTATTTGTTTGTTATTTTAGCCCAAGAAGAAGAAATAAATTGTGATTCTGTAACACCCAAAATTCTTGGAATTAATAATAATAATAAAAAAAGTTGTTACTTTCCTAATTATGTCTCTTGACATTTTCAATAACCCAGGGTCCTTTGTTTTTTTTTGTGTATATGATATCCAGGTTCCCCTTTGTGTATGGTATTTGATTATTTAGAAAAACCCCTTTTTGAATTGGAGGGGCATCTATGGTTGGGTCCCATTTGTATAGCCAGCCTTTTCTATTTTTTCTAAGAGTTAAACATTGATATTTTGGTCCTTGTATTTATACCTTAACCTTGCAGATTACTTCAAGGGATGCATCAAAATCGTACATGAAGATGGTGGATAACTCCTTCCTCGGAAGCTCTGATGAGGTGAGATTTCTATATTCCTAAGCGAAGTACATGAAAGCAGAGAAGAATCATTCCACCTCAAATGAATCAGACCTAGCTATCTTTGGGTGTCAAATCCATCTCAAGCTAATTATTAATAGGATTCACTATTTTTTTAACTTCTCGTTAAATATATCTCAACATATCTCATATATTTAAATATATATATATCAATCTACTTTATACATTCAAATACATCTCAATGAAACCTATAGAATATTACTATTCACAGATCAACTCAGATCACATCTCAGATCACCTCAGCACCAAACGCAGCAAGACTTTACTTACGAGTGGATTGTTACTTGCTTTGTCCAGTACTGCTATTTCCTTCTATTCCGATATATATAAGCCACTTGCCATTGTAGGTTACCAAGCTTATGGAAAGGACCGAAGCTGCATTCATCAAGCATTTCTGCAACTCTAACCGCACTAAAGGCACGAACTTCTTAAGATCCAAGACAAAGAAGGAAAGACATAGGACTACATTTTCCATGGGTAAGGTCTTTGATCTAGTATGAATTAACTTCTTAAAAGCGAAGAAATTATGGGGATAAATCTAATGTCCATTTCTTTCCCTTTGGATCTATTCATTGGAAAACTTTTCAGGTTTTTTTGCTGGCTGCACGGCTGCTCTGATATTAGCTCTTATTTTAATTATACGCGCTCGTAATCTCATGAATAATAAAGGGGCGACCGAATATATGGAGAACATGTTTCCCCTGTACAGGTAACTTTCATTTCTCTCTAGGATTACATCTCCACTCAATAGATTTTTTAAGAACTGTATAATCCTTCTTTCATATCACTCACATCACAGGACCAGCATATATATATATATATTTATATATATAGGATTGGTTGTGAGCACCTTTAAGCTTTTTAAAAATAAAAGATATAGATGAATATGCTTTCAATCCAAGAAAGAGGAAATTTTAAACTTCCTCTAGTTTTCCAATGTTAAACTTCCTTCCTTCCTCGCTCGCAGTTTGTTTGGCTTCGCAGTTCTGCACATGTTAATGTATGCTGCCAACATATACTTCTGGAGGCGGTACCGAGTCAACTATTCCTTCATATTCGGCTTCAAGCAAGGAACCGAGTTGGGCTACCTACAAGTTCTCCTCCTCAGCTTTGGTCTTGCAGCACTAGCACTAGCTAGTGTTCTCTTAAACCTCGACATGGAAAGGGACCCAAAAACGAATGATTACAAAGCATTGACAGAACTTCTGCCTCTCAACTTGGTTCTGGTAAGATCGTATATGTAGAACTACTTTACCTACTTTTTCCCCATCTAATTCTGAATATATATACAGTACTGAAATTTATCCTCTCTTTCTGATCTGCAGCTTGTAGTTATCATATTATTCTTTCCATTCAACATACTGTACCGTTCAAGTCGTTTCTTCTTCCTCACATGTCTCTTTCACTGTATCTGTGCTCCTTTGTACAAGGTATTGTGGTCGACAACTGTTCATGATGCAAGAGATTAATGAAATTGAACTGAGGTGGGTGTTTGTAATAATTAATAAACATTTGTGAATTTCTTTATATGACAGGTCAAGCTCCCAGATTTCTTCTTGGCGGATCAGTTTACTAGCCAAGTGCAAGCCTTGAGAAGTTTGGAGTTCTACATATGCTACTACGTTTGGGGAGACTACAAGCAAAGACAAAACACTTGCAAAGAGAGTGCCGTATTCAAGACTTTCTACTTCATTGTTGCAGTGATTCCGTACTGGTCTCGACTCCTTCAGGTTCCCAACTCACTTTTAGAGAATAATTTAAGCTGTTGATTCAAACAATAGTCTTGAATTCCAACATCGACTAATCTACTCCACTTTCGATTAAAATAGATGGGTGGGTCCGTGTGCGTTTTGGCATGCACGTGAGACTTGAGCTTTTAAAACAAGTGATATTTTAAAACTCATAATGATTATTGTTGCAAGGACTTATCCCCTCGTATTCTTTTTCAGTGCCTCCGTCGCTTATTTGAAGAGAAAGATGCTATGCAAGGATACAACGGGCTGAAATATTTTCTGACAATTGTGGCTGTTAGCATGAGAACAGCTTACAGTCTCGACAAGGGATTGGGTTGGAGGGCGCTAGCATGGATTTTCTCAGCCAGTGCAGCAATTGTCGGTACATATTGGGACCTTGTCTTGGACTGGGGGCTCCTGCAACGGAAATCTAAGAACCGATGGCTGAGAGACAAGCTTCTGATCCCTCACAGAAGTGTATATTTTGGAGCCATGGTGAGTAAACGACTTCAACTTGAGAGTTTTCATCAAAATCTGACACTCAACCATCTTTGTGTAATTTCATGTTAATATATGCATGCAGGTGTTGAATGTCGTCCTCAGGTTTGCTTGGTTGCAAACTGTTTTGGGTTTCAAGGTGTCTTTCTTACATAGAGAATCTTTAATCACCATTGTAGCCTGCCTAGAAATCATTCGTCGTGGGATTTGGAATTTCTTCAGGTAACCAAGATTTTTGGTCATTTTGGAGTAAAATTTCTAACATGTTTATATAAGCTTACTTTTTTATGGATAAGAAAGGGGACTACTTGCATGTTGAGAATTCGCACAAATTTAATGTTTTCAATTTCTTGTGATTTACATCAGGTTGGAGAATGAGCATTTGAACAATGTTGGCAAGTACCGTGCATTCAAGTCTGTTCCCCTACCCTTCAACTATGATGACAACGAAGACAAGGATGAGTAGGAATTAAGGACTGAACTAGCACACTGAAAACAGAGAGAGAAAATCAAATTATTTTTATTTCTCTTCGGTTTTTTTATTCTTTTATTTTTTTTTGGGGGGCTGCATATGTAGTAAGATTATTTTTTTTCTTTTTTGTCCACACTCCACTATATTCCTTGTGAAGGTAGTAGTGATATTGTTTCTTCCACCTTATGAATTCATAAACGATGAATGCCAATCAAAAAGGAAAACTCTCCACCTCTCTCTCCTACAATGAGTTCTCCCCACCTCTCTTATGAGTCCTTCCGCTCTTAGTAGTTCTTTACCGTTACTCTCTCCCCACCTTTCATCCCTTTAAACAAACCAGCCCCCATCCCTGCACCCCTGCCCCTCCCTCCCTATCCGTCCCAGTACCTCAACCCAATCTGAGATAGATAGGCTCATTTCAAAAGCTGAAGCTCTCTCATGGAATGATCTCCATTTGGAACCACAAGAAAGTCCAGCAAACTACTTCTCAAACCACACTCCAGTTGGCAAATTAATTTCCACAAAATCTCTCAACAGACACATTCCATGCTACCATAAAAGCTATGTGGAGTTTTGTCAATGGTCTCATGATTGAGGGTATAAAAAACCAACATGTTTCTGTTTACGTTTCCACACCAGCAGGACAAGGAAAGTATTCATGATTGAAGATATAAAAAACAAACATGTTTTTGTTTACGTTTCCAAACCAGCAGGACAAGGAATGGATTCTGGCAAATCGTCCTTGGAACTTTAAAGGATTCCATATGGTCATTAGGCACTGGCGTCCTAAACTAAGCATCAACGAAATTGCACTGAATTATTCTGCTTTTTGGATACAAATCCATGGTCTACCATGGAGATGCCTACAAATAATGTTGAAAGAATAGGCAAGGTTCTGGGAAATCTCATTGAAGTGGACAAAGCATCCATCTTTGGTGTAACTTTGAGATGGTTTCTGCATATTAAAGTGGAAATGAACATTGAACAACCAAAACCAGAAGGGTTTGATCTAGCAAGATCTAGTGGTGTTGATAACAGAATAAAGAGAAGAAACAGAATAAACTTTTTTTAATTTCATTGATTGGTATTGAGTGCTATTTATACACGGAAATAACAGAAAAGTTACAAATAACTTGAGAGAAAGGAATAACAGTTTCCTCTATGGTTATATTCTAGAAGGACTTTGTGACAATGATGTACAATTGGAGGAAGGACCCTTTGGTCATTGCATTACTGTTGTATTGTCCAGAGTGCTCTCCAAGTGTTTGTGAAAACTCTTAGAAGAATGCTCAAAAGCATTGCTTAGCTTGATACGCCCCCTCGAGTTGAACGGGGTGTCAACCACGTTGAGACTCAACCTGAAGTGAAGAAAGCGATCGGCAACAATGGGTTTTGTAAGAAGATCAGCAAACTAATCTTGAGAACTGTAGAACTTGACTTGTAGAGTATGTGCTGCAACTCGTTCTCTCACGAAATGGAAATTGATATCCATGTGTTTGGTTTTGGAATGATACACTGGATTCATAGAAAGGTATGTGGCGCCGATATTATCGCACCATAGTGTGGGAGCTGAGGTTAGAAAAATATTAAACTCCTTGAGCACTATTTGTAACCAGATGACTTCGGCTGCTGCTGATGCAAGAGACTTGTATTCTGCTTCAGTGGAAGATCGTGCTACTGTGCTCTGCTTCTTCAAGCTCCACGTGATTAGATGTTGACCGAGGTATCTATAGAAGCCACCGGTTGAATGTCGATCATCAGGACAGCCCCCCCAGTCAGCGTCAGAATATGCTTGAAGACTGAATGTATTTTGTGGCTTGAAGATGAGACCGTGATTGATTTTTTCTTTTAGATACCGCAGGATGCGCTTCACTGCAGTCCAGTGAACAGTTTTTGGAGTGTGCATAAATTGGCACACTTCATTAATTACGAAGGAGAGATTAGGTCTCGTGAGTGACAAATATTGAAGGCCTCTGACGATGCTTTTATAGAGAGTAGCATCTTCAAAATCTGTAGAATCAAATTTAGAGTGTTTGAGATTGGTAGCCATGGGAGAGGTGATGGGCTTAGCAAACAATATCTTGCTTCTGGTGAGCAATTGTCTGATATATTTTCGTTGGGACAGAATTACACCATTGGCAGTGTAATCTACTTCGAACCCAAGAAAAAAGGAGAGAGGACCAAGGTCCTTAACTGGGAAGTCACAACTCATGGCTGAAATCAGATCATTAATGGCAGAGGAGTGTGAAGCCGTGATGACTATGTCATCTACATACACGAGAAAGAATATCTACACATTACCATCAAATAAGGTAAATAGAAAAGGGTCTGCTTTGGATGCTGCAAAACCAAAATTAAGGAGCCATGTACTTAATTGAGCAAACCATGCTCTAGGGGCCTGCTTGAGGCCGTAGATAGCTTTGTGAAGTTTGCAGATGTAATCGGGGTGGGCAGTGTCCATAAAGCCTTGAGGTTGTTGCATATAAACCTCCTTTGTTAATGATCCATGCAAGAAGACATTCTGAATATCTAGTTGTTTGAAAGGCCAGGGACGGGTCACTGCAATAGAGAGGATAAGCCGAATGGTTGAAGGTTTGACCACTGGACTGAAGGTCTCAGTGTAGTCCAAACCATGAAGTTGATGGTAGCCTTTAGCTACCAGGTGAGCTTTCCTTCCCTAAAAAGAGCCATCGGCTCTGGTTTTGGTGCGAAACACCCATCGGCAATCGAGAATGTTGGCTGAGGGAGGTGGGGGAACAAGGCTCCATGTCCGGTTTTGTTGAAGTGGACTGAACTCCTGTCACATAGCTTGCCAGCATTTTGGAAATCTATAAGCTGCAGAAAAACTAGACGGCTCATCAGGTATATATACATCAGTAGTGAAACAATACCGTGAATGATAAGGAATGGTTCCATCGGTGAACATACGAGGTCGTGAAGAATTTATTTGGGCATGAGTAATGATGGGTGAGCGAGGAGGAACAAGAGAGATGTTATTTGGTGGAGGTATGGAAATCGAGGGAGGAGAAAAGGCAGTGGAGTCGGGAGAAACAGTAGAGGTTGAATTGGGAAAGTTTGTATCAGAGGATATGCATGAGGAAGAAGAAGGTGGTGAGTGGGTTGAAGTATTTAGGGGAATGAGTGGGCTTGGGCCAGGCCCAATAATAGATGGTTGTAGAATGGGTAAAGAGACGGTGACAGGAGAGGAAATTGGTGTGTTTACAATGGGCCAAATTTTGTTGTATGGAAAAGATGCCTCATTGAAAATAACATCGCATGAAGTGTAGAGGCGAGTTTTGATGAGATCTAAACACTTGTACCCCTTATGAGATGAGTTGTAACCCAAAAATAAACAAGAGATTGATCTGAAATTCAATTTGTTGGTAAGATAAGGCCGAACATTGGGCCAGCATTCACACCAAAATATTTTGAGAAAATTATAATCAGGTTCATTTTTATGAACAAGAAAATAGGGAGAGTTATTTTTTGTGACAGGAGAAGGAAGAAGATTAATTAAGTAAATAGCTGTTTCAAATGCATCGGCCCAAAATGAGAATGGAAGTGAGGATTGGGCTAGAAAAGCTAGCCCAGTTTCGACTATGTGGCGGTATTTTCTTTCAATGAGTCCATTTTGTTGGTGCATATGAGGGCAAGAGAAACGATGTGTTATACCAAACTTTTGACAAATTTGGGTGAGGGGTTTAAATTCCCCAACGCCATCAGTTTGAAGTGTTAAACGTTTAGTATTAAACAATCATTCAATGTAGGGAAGGAAAGTACTAAAAACTTGGGCAACATCAGATTTAATTTTGATTAGGAATATCCATGTATATCTTGTAAATTGTTCAACAAAGGAAAGGTAATATTTAAAACCAAGTCTAGATGGATGAGGTGCAGGACCCCAAACATCAGCACATAAAAGTTGAAGAGGCTTAGTGTAAACTGTTCGAGAGGCACTAAAAGGTAATTGACGTGCTTTTGCTATAGGACATTTATTACAAAAGAAGATAGAGTCATTGGAATTAGTAGGTAAATAGTATTGCCATATGATGCGAGAAACAAGGTCCAAGGATGGATGGCCAAGCCTTTTATGCCATTGGGCCGAAGAAGTTCGTTCACCAAGATAGCTGGATGGACTGGAAGCTGACCGAGAGAGAGAAGGGAAAATGTAAAGTCCATTATGCGTGGGTCCTGTGAGGAGCACCTTCTTCGTCTGATTGTCCTTCACAGAGAAGTGAGAGGAATGAAACTCAAAATAACAGGAATTGTCTATACAAAATCAAAGAACAGACACAAGATTCTTAGTAATAGCAAGAACGTGTAGGAGATTTTTAAGATGAAAGGAAGCGTTATGAGTTGAGAGAGAGGAGTCACCAAAATTTTGAATCGGAATACCAGTTTCATCACCCACGTGTATTGAGTCACTACCAGTATAAGGTGTTGAGGAGATGTTCAAGTTATTGAGTTCGTTGGTAAGATGGTGCGTAGCGCTTGAGTCAGGGTACCAAGAAGCTTCAGATGCTGATATTGGAGCAGTATAGTTAGCCGAGAAGGATGGAGGAGTTCTGTACTGGTATGCATGATCAAATCGATACCGACACTGAAGGGCAACATGTCCTGATTTGTTGCAAACTTGACAAGTAGGACACTGGTTGTTATAGTTTTGATGGGGAAAATTGGAACGCCCACCACGGGAGTTATTCCAGAAACGGCCTCATGCCCTTCCTTGACGACCACGGCCACGCTGTCCAGAGGCACTAAAATTCACAGAGTGCTCAGAGGAGACAATGCTCCTATTTTGGTGAGAAACCTGACTTTCATTAATAAGCAAAAGTTGAAATAATTCATGGGAGGAAAGAGGATCGGCCCTTGCAGTGATAGGGGTGATAAAAGCCTCATAAGATGGTCCTAACCCATTTAGAAGATAAGTGACAATTTCCTTATCAGGAAGAGTATTGCCGGTTAAGACTAGTGAATCAACTAGGGAACGTACCTTCCCAAAATAATCTGAGATCGTTTGGTCACCTTTAGAAAGATTGGTGAGTTGAAATCGGATCTGAAAATCCTTAGCATGAGAGTGAGAATCAAACATTGAGGTGATAGAGGACCAAAGAGAATACGCAGTGGTTGAAGATAGCACATGCCCAAGAATGGAGTCTGAAAGAGAAGAGAATAACACACTTAGAACCAACTGATCAGTCTGCTGCCAAGAGGTAAATTTAGGGTTGTGTTTGGGCTGAGAGGTTGAAGAATCAGTGAGATACTTAGGAGGAGAGGGGAGTGATCCATCAATATGATCGAAAAGACCCTAAACATGAAGGTAGGTAGAAATTTGCACCTTCCAGAGAAGAAAGTTTCATTTGTTAATTTTGTGGTTACTATATGAGAGAATGAGGATAGGGCGGGTGGGGAAAAAGATGGTGCATAGGAAGCCATGAATGAGTATGGACATGAGTCCTTACGCAGCTCTGGATACCATGATAACATAATAAAATGAAGAAACTAAATAAACTTTCTTTAATTTCATTGATTGGTATTGAGTGTTATTTATATACGGAAATAACAGAATAGTTACAAATAACTTGAGAGAAAGGAATAACAATTTCCTCTATGGTTATATTCTAGAAGGACTTTGTGACAATGATGTACAATTGGAGGAAGGACCCTTTGGTCATTACGTTACTGCTGTATTGTCCAGAGTGTTGTCCAAGTGTTTGTGAAAACTCTTAGAAGAATGCTCAGAAGCATTGCTTCGCTTGATAGGTGTAGTGAGGAAAATGCTGATCGAGTACGAGTGCCTATCGAAATTCTGTTATGGATGTGGAAGACTTGATCACATAGCCCAAGCTTGTCCAACCTACATGGAACCACCAGAAATTTCAATTTATGGACTGTGGATGAGGGTCGAAAATTCATCAACATGGAGAAATGACACACGGTTTCCACCACGACAACAACAAATGGACCCAGCTCAGGAACAAAATAGACAAAGGCCTACCCCAAGAGTTGCACTCCTTACGGTCATATTTAGAGAACCAAGCAATCATCGAAAAATAGAGGAAACTTTGCAAAGCCACCACCGAGAAGGAAGAGTTGCCAGCAAAGGGAAAGGAAAGATGTACTCAGAAGAAAGTTCCCAATCCACCAATACGAACCGAAAGAATCCTCTTCAAATCACAACTGGAGCTCCTTGCTCAGGTCAATGGAGGCATGGAAGTGGGATACCAGCATCAAGGGAGATGGGTTTCTCCAGAGAATGGTCTACAGTAAGGGATGATGAACAGTAAGCCATAAATAATTTGGTGGCCCCAATTCATATCTGTAGCCCACCTCCTCGCCCATCAGCCGTCAACCCAACAGTGAGCCCACCAAACGCCACTTCTCCACACCTGCCATACCACCAACATTTGAAACCATCACACAAGACTTTATCTCATTAATTTCTAACCAACTACAATTAGATCCTGCCTCACTTGACGTCCCAAAATATGGCAAACTTGATTTCATTCCCTTCATTAGAGGCCCATTAGTTTATCAACAGATACTTACCCATTTTGAAAACCTTTTGGGGCCCATCGTCAGCAATGTTCCTAAAGAGCATGTGAGCCCCACAGGCCTTGACACTCATTTTGATCCAAGCCCAAATATTGCCCCATTCTCATATATTCACCGCCCAGTCGTTCAATCCTCTAATATCAACCCATTCAAGATTTTTCTCCATCAACCATCATCCCATAACACAGAACACATAGAAAAAGCCAATCAACCCATCACCAATGAAGTTGAGTTACATGGCAATCTTGAATTTGAAGTAAAAAGAGAGCAGAAACCATTCAAAGCTACCCCCAAGAAACACTGGCCTTGGAGAAGGAAGAAACCATAGAGGAAATTCAAACAGTTGCAACTTTCATTCAAGGTCGAGGGATAAAAAAAAAAAAGAAAAAAAGAGAACTATAGGAAAAGGAAAGAAGAGGGGGAACCGCACTCAGTCTGCAACCTATGCTCGAAACACTCTCAAAGGGTCCTCTGATGGTAAAAATACTCAGTTATCTTCTAAGAATCTTGTTGATCTTACTAAAATGGCTGAGGTGGCAGAGCCTATCCTGCCACCAAAACAGAAATGAAGCTTTTTTGATAGAATTGCAGAGGAATAGCACGTTTTTTTGCAATGCGTGAACTTTGGGCCCAAATCAAGTCTCAGCACCTGATATGATCTTCCTAAAGGAGTCACTTTTGTCTGATGTGAATACAAAATGTGTTGTAAATAGGCTATGTTTTTACTTATATTTGCATGTGCCTCCCCTACGAAAATGGGGTGGTCTTTTGTGTTTATGGCTCCCGGGTACAGACGTCAAACTTGTGTATATTTCTAGTAATGCCATGGTGTTTATGGTGTACTCGGATCCTGCACACATGCCTTGGCTACTCATGTTAGCTTCTTGTTCTGCACAATATAGTCAACAAATTTCCTTTTGGAATAAGCTCAACACAACTGCAAACTCATTCCTAGGACCTTTATTAGGTATTGGAGATTTTAATTCCATCTTAAGTCAAAACGAAAAAGTTGGACGAAAACCCTTTAACTCATCCTCTCAACCCAATGGATTGCAACTTTTTGTGAACCAAAATGGGTTAGCTGATCTAGGCTACCTAGGCCCAAAATTCACCTGGTCTAACAAGAGACATGGTAATAGGCGCATATGTGAGAGGTTGGATAGAGGAATAGCCAACACAATGTGGACTTTGTTCTTTCCTGATGAAAAAGTTAGGCATTTACCTATTAACTCCTCAGACCATGCCCTCTTCCTCCTCAATACCTCGAGTCCTAGAAAATCTTTCACTAACTTCAAATTTGAAGAATTTTGGGCCAAAGATCCTTCTAGTTTAGATGTGGTAAAAAGAGCTTGGGACATTAGCATCTTGGGTTCTCTTGCTTATGTCTTAACACAGAAACTCAAAAATGTCAAAACATTTCTCAAAATTTGGAATAGAGATTGTGATGAGGACATCTTCTATTATTGTTATTTTGGTCATTTTACTTATGTTTTCTTTATTTTATTTGGGTTTGTATTAATGGGCATGGGCTTTAGCCCAGACTTTCTAAGGTTTATTTAGAGTTTGTGTTTTTTTTCCTATTTAAATGCTTGTAATGAAACACTGAAGATCAATTTTTTGAGATTAATGAATTGAGGCTGCCGCCGTCTGCCATCATTTTCTCTATCTTCTTCTTCTATTAACTTTCTAGTTTCTTTCTTCTCTTTTGCTATTTCTTCCTCTTCTAGTGTTTTCTCAATTTTCATCCTACATCATATTTGGTATCAGAGTCAGGTTCTATTGTTTTTCTCAAATAGTAGAGTAATTTTCGGTTCCCATATTTTTTTTGCTCATCGATTTCTACAACACACGAAACCCATTCGAAGATCTCCCTTCGATCCAAACCAAAAACCGTTTCATCTTTTTCTTAGACTGCCGAAAAGCACCACACAATACTGAAACAAGTTCGAGATCTGAGATGAGATAAAAAAAAAGATCAGAGTAGAAACAGCCCGACAGCTCTGGGCAGCAACCCCTCCCCCCGATGTCTCTCTTTCTTCTCCCCCGATATCTCTGCCCTTCCGTTGACATAAACAGTTGATTATTTTGTGGAAATATGGCCCATTTTTTATTAGAAAGTTATGTACTTCGGCCATGTTTCCTAATAACGATCTTTAAGAACCTTGAATGGTTAAAACTATTGAACTAGCTGAAGACTTTTCAAAGCTATGTTTTGACCACAAGGTGGAAAATCAAAAGTTCTTGTTTCAAAGTTCTCAACTATAGAAAAGGCAAGGGAGTGACAAAAAAGTACCATTAGCCATAAGAGAAAGCCCCACTATATGTACTTAGGTTTAGGGACAAATCTTATAAACTCTGGCCATGGCCAAATAAATAAGAGGACAACTACAGTCACAAAGAAATTACACAACCATAATCTCATAAATTAACGTGATTTTATGTGATCGATTAGATCTATTATATAATAAAAATAACATTACAATCTGACAAACTACATAAAGCAACGTCATTTATAGGATTAATTTTGTCTAATCCATTGCTAAAGTATTTCTTAATAAAGAAAACAATGAAACCAAAATATGAGGGGGCCTTCAGAGATAGGTAAATAAAAAACATAAGTCAATAATCTTTCATCAATATTTTCTTGTAGCGTTCCCAGTTGTCAATTGTGACTGCTAAAAGATATTAATTTCTATCTAGAAAGTGAACCTTTTATCTTGCCTCTCTATCTCTCCCATGGAAAAGTGGACCTAGCCAACACGTATTTGCTTCCTTGATTGAAATTTCCCTGCATCAATTTTATTTTACTTTTAAATAACAGAAGAGGAAATGGTCGCTCGCAACCTATACATATAAATCCCACATCATCAAGCCTCAAGGTGTTGTCTCTCACGTTGCTTCGTTTGCAGTAGTAGTACTACAGTCTACAAAGAAACCCAAAAAACCATGAAGCTCGTAAAGGAATTCGCGGCACAGATGGTGCCTGAATGGCAAGAAGCATACATGGATTATGGTAAGCTCAAAACCTTGTTGAAAGACATCCTACACTTCAAGCAAAGAAATCGGCCACCGGCCCCTCTATCCGGCCTAAAGCGAAAGCTCACACTTTACAGAGCTTTTAGCGGCCTTACACCATCTCCCCACAAGGCCATCCACTACTCGCGATGATGATCTTGACATTGAAAGCCAAGCCATTCTCGTAAATTTAGTGAGCCGGGATGGCTCACAAAGCTATCAGACTACGTTTCTCATGTCCTCCGACCAAGGGGGAGAGTACGAGTTGGTTTACTTCAGGAGGCTCAACGATGAATTCAATAAAGTGGAGAAGTTTTACAGGTATAGGGTGGAGGAGGTGATGATGGAAGCGGATATGTTGAATAAGCAAATGGATGCTTTCATTGCTTTCCGAATAAAACTGGAGAATCCTCAAGGCTGGTTTGATAGATCAGTCGAGATGACTCGTCTTGCTTGAGATGTTGCAGCTTCTGCAGCTGCATTGTCGGCTTCAACACCGAGAGGGGCCAGAGCAAGTTGTAAGTTTTGTATATATAACGAAGCTATTAATCGAAGGATCTGCCTTTTTGTTTTTTTACAAAAAGATCGAGTAGATTATGTTAAAAAAAGAGCTTAAGTTACAACAGAAGATTAAGTAGTTTCTTTCAAATTACACATATATGCAGGAAGAATTGTCATGTCGATGGATGTGATTGAAGAGGTGGGATCAAATAGCCATGGACAATCAGACGATGTTAGAAATATTTTCAAAATAATATATATACTATTTATTATTAATAATATTTTGGAGATTTGTTTTTGAAAGTTATGAATTATTTTGAAAAGAAAAAGAAATTAAGGAAAGTTTATAAGCTATTGCTTATGGTTATAATAATTTGGGTCTATTGTTGTCATTGTAGTTGTCAAGTGGCTCGGTCGTATTGACTATCACTGTCTACCTTGAAGGTAGAGGTTCGAACCAAACCTTTATCAAAGAGGAGTTTCAATTATTTTGTAGGAAGGATGGCCCGGGCGTGTGCGGCCCAGCCAGCAAGAGGGCGCCCAGCCCAGCCGGCCCAAGGCACAGTGCAAATGCGGTTTGCAATGAAAATGAAAAGCCACACCTGTTGGGTTTCAAACCCGTGCGAGATGGTTGGTAGGGAAGTAGCATGATCGTTGGACTAAGTCCATCTTATGTGTTGGTTGGTAGCAGGTATAATTCATATACCTATTCGCATCAGATTACAGACAAATGAAAAGTTACAACTTTTCTTTCACATCTTTTGGCCCTCTATAAATAGACTCATTGGCCTACGAATTTGTAGATATAATATAGAGTTAAGTGAAGGCAATTTCGAAATTCTCTCTGCCAAAAGTTTTCATTTCTTCAATACTTGTTATTAGGATTTGTTCATTCTACAGAGAACAGATTTCCAATCTCTTGGTTGAATAGCAAAATATGAGGGTATTCAGGGTCTAATTTCTTGTGTGCATAACGCAGTTAGACAAACAGACTTGTTCTGGGCTTCATTATATCGTGGAGGCAAATTCGCTTGTAACCTGTATGCATACCGTTATTTGTGGGGGCGAATATTGTCTTGAGGAAAGCGACATTCGTAACGCGCCTTGAAGCAAACTTTTCTCTCACTATTTTCTATGTTGCAGCCCCTTTTGCACCAACAATCTTTAGACAATATTTGATTATTAATTGCAAATAGTTTGAGAGAGTTTGCTTTGGATTTTGTAAAACTTGAACATTTTGATGGAGCCAATTTTCGACGCTTGCAAAAGAAAATGCACTTTCTCTTGGCCAGTCAAAAAGTGGTCTATGTTCTAACAACTCCTAGATCATCTATAAATGAAGACGAGACAATCACTTAAAGTCAGGCAAGGATCAAATGGGAACAAGAAGACTACATCTGCAATGGACATATTTACAATGCAATGTCTGATACATTGTTTGACGCGTACCAAAAGAAAGCAACCGCCAAGGATCTATGGGACGCACTTGAGGCTAAGTATCTTTTAGAAGAAGTTACAAGTAAGAAATTTCTGGTTACAAAAATTTTCAATTATAACATGATAGATTCTAGGTCTGTTATTGAACAATTCAATGAGATTATGCATATTCTTAATCAATTCTCTCAACATGAGATGAAAATGGATGAATCCATATCGGTTTCCTCCATTATTGATAAACTTCTTCAATCATGGAAAAACTATAAAAGAAATTTAAAACATATAAGAGATGAAATGTCTCTAGAATAATTAGGCCAACATCTTCGTATAGAAGAAGAGATAAGGTTTAGAGACAATAATGAAGAGCGTGACTCTTTGATTTCTAACATGCACATGGTAGAGGAAGGAAAGACCCACAAATCCAGACAACCCAATGAATCCGAATATGAAAACTAGAAGAGAAAAAATAATTTTGAAAGAAAAACAAAGTCACTTCCAAAATGAGAATCAGAAGAATCTGGGAGAAAGGTTCTTCCATTGTGGCAAACAAGGACATTACAAAAGAGAATGCCGTTTTATTAAAAAGAAAAGACAAGACTCTGGTTCTAGAGAGAATTTTGAGGCTATGATATCTGAGATCAACACTCTTGAAGGAGATAACTCCTGGTGAATTGATTTAGGAGCAACAAAGCAAGTTTGTAAAGACCAGAGCCTGTTTAAGAGGTACGAGCCAATGGAAGATGGCCTTACTCTGTACATGGGGAACTCGTCCACTGCCGTAGTTAAAGGTAAAGGGTCAATAAAAATGGAGTTTACATTCGAAAAAGTTCTTACTCTCAAAGAAGTATATTATCTACCAAATATTAGAAAGAATCTTGTATCTGGTGTAGGAAGGATGGCCCGGGCATGTGCGGCCCAGTCAGCAAGAAGGCGCCCAGCCTAGTCGGCCCAAGGCACAGTACAAATGCGGTTTGCAATTAAAATGAAAATCCGCACAATGCAAATGCAGTTTGCAATTAAAATGAGAAGCCACACTTGTTGAGTTTCGAACCCGTGCGAGATGGTTGGTAGGGAAGTAGCATGACCGTTGGACTAAGTCCAACTTATGTGTTGGTTGGCAGCATGTATAATTCATATACCTGCTCGCATCAGATTGCAGAAGAATGAAAAGTTTCATTCACATCCTTTGGCCCTTTATAAATAGACTCATTGCCCTACGAATTTATAGATATAATACAGAGTTAAGTCATGAAGGCAATTTCAAATTTCTCTCTCCCAAGAATTTTCATTTCTTCAAAACTTGTTATTAGGATCTATTTATTCTGTAGAGAACAGATTTCTAATCTCTTGGTTGAATAGCAAAATCTGAGGGTATTCGGGGTCTAATTTTTGTGTGTGCATAACGAAGTTAGAAAAACATATTTGTTTTGGGCTTCATTGTATCTTGGAGGCAAATTCGTTTGTAATCTGTGTGCATACCGTTATTGATGGGGGCGAATATTGTCTTTTAGAAAGCGAAATTCGTAACGTGGCTTGAAACAAACTCTCCTCTAAATATTTTATATTTTGTATCCCCTTTTGCACCGACAGATGATTCGAGTGATCAGGAAAAAGATGAGGAGGAGACCATTGATGTACTTGTCAATCAAAAGGTTCAAGAACAGAGGCCAAATAACATCAGGGCCAGTAGACCAGCTCCTCTGGAAGTACTTGATCATGTGAAAATAAACAACACCCAGGAGACTCCTCGCTCCACCATCAAGAGCATCCTCCATTATCCTATGCAGACGGAGCTGAATTTCAGCAAGGAAAATCTTAGGAAAGTTGAAGAACAACTTAAGCATGCTATTATTGAATTTTACCAGAAGCTCCGGCTTCTCAAAAGCTTCAGGTATTATGAGACATATATTGCTAGTTTTTTTTTATTAGATCTAGTTTGATTTTCTTGTCTTCTTCTTCTTTTCTTTCCACTAATATTTTTCCATGAATGAGACAGCTTCTTGAATACACTGGCATTTTCGAAGATCATGAAGAAATATGATAAGGTATTTTCCCTCACCAAAAAGTGTAAACTTCTTTTCCAATTGGGCATCATTATCATCATGTCTCATGCATATTTAAGCAAAGACGTTACTGGCAAGCTTAGAAGAGGAAAAAATAATTATATAAAAATTTAATTGTGGCGTCCCCAACTTCCATGTACGGACACACACGGAAATCGAGATGCCGGGATGATGACGATATGATCACGCACCCCATCGACATGTGCTGAGTGTGTGCAATGCAACACGTGTACAATAAACAATATGCAGCGGAAAGGTTAAGTCAAATAACTAAGTACCAGAGTTTAATACAATACCAAAGTATTGAAAATCCACATGTCAACATAATACGATATTTGTTTACAAATCAATATCAAATAAAATAAAATACAATAAGCATAAGCGGAAATAATCTTCAAATACAAAATAGCCAATGTCCCTACTCCTCTGGCGGAGCCGCATCCTCGGGCTCAGCCTCCTCAAAACTTGCACCAAAATCTACAGTACCAAAAGATGGTACCGCAGGTAAGTAAAATCCAAAATGCTCCAAGACAATAAATATATTAAAACAACAACCACTATGCATGCACATGATGACCCAAGCGTAAAACCCGAGAAAAAATCCCATTTCTCGAAAATCACAATTTTTCCACACACGCCAAAAATTACCATTTGGCACAAAATAAAATCCAGGAATAATTACATTAATTCCAATTTTAACTGTATGCACCATGGCCTCCCCTAGGGACCATCCATATACTCTGGCTCCTATCGTCACCCCACGGGTAACGACCATGCAAGTGATACACGAGTGATGCTCAGTTCCGCGCCCACCGCGTACATAGCCAAGCATCCTCTGACCTCTGCCAGCCCGAGGAGTCACGGAGTTGAATCGAGAGCGTTACCATCCCGTCCAAGTCCCGGGCAATAGCCCCAGGGGACGACACTCAGTATATTCCGCTCCCGAGTGTCCAGAGGAGCTCCACCGAGATATTGCCGCATCTCGGCTTGGGGGTGATATACACGCACCCGAAAAGCCTTAAACACAGTTTCTCAAATCACACACCCACGCATGCTTGCACAATGCCATAAAAGCAACAAATTACCAACAACCAATAGTTATCAGTACCAACAAATAACCAAAACACAGTTTATAAAACAGGTTAGTGCAAAAATATATTAAAGTCTTAAAAGTCTTTTGGAGAAATACTTACAGCACTTGAAAATAATTTAGGAGGATCACAGAAGAACTAGAAGCACCAAAACAGCAACTCCACAGTGTAAAAACATTGTGGCCGAAATATATAATGTACCCAAATTTTAACAAACAACGACTTGGAATTGATAGGGTAGGGCCTAATGAGGTAGGTGAAGCTAATGGTATCAAAGGTTGGCCGTGGGTGGTGGCCGAAACAGTGGTTTAAGGCTACGAAGTTCAAATCAGAGTGGGCGTTCATAGGGGTGGCTCCGGCGACGGATTGGGGCAAAAAATGGGTCGGTTAGGACGGAAGGTGCCGGTGATGAAGTGGTGAAGAAATGGTGGCCGGACGGCGGCGGAATGGCAAAGAAAAGCCCGCCGCTTCGTACGGCTCGTGGCGGCTAATGACGGCTTTAGCCGGCTTGAAATTGAAGGGGTAAGGTCTCTGGTGGCTGGGGAACCGAGTGGCACAGGCGGTGTCGACCACGGCGGCCGGCAACGGTGACGGTAAGGTGAAAGCCGAACTAAATGTGAGAGAGGAGAGAGAGAGTGCGAGCTGAGAGAGAACGGTCCGAACGGAAAATAGAAGGAAACAGAAGAAAAAGAAAAGAAAAGGAAGAGGGAAAAGAAAAGATGGGGAAAAGAAATGAGGTTCAATCCTCACAACTTTCGAGTCACAACTGAACCTCAAAATAATTATTTTTAAAACAGTAAATTTAATAAATCAGTTTAAACTTAAAACTAATTAAAATAAAATATTAAACTCCAATAATAATCACTCTTTAAAATAAAAAGTAATTTAATTGTAGAACACTAATTAAAATTATGAAAACACATTAAAATAATTCTCGATTTAAAAATCATAAAATAATCTCACGTAAACACGTTTAAATTAAATTAAACTGCTCAAAATCAAATATTAAATTAAAAAGCCCTTCAATAAAATGCACATAAAAATTGGGGTGTTACAACCTCCCCCCCTTAAAATAAATTTCGTCCTCGAAATTGTAGGGTCAATCATCAATGCTAAAGACAGGCATGAAATGCGACAAAAAGATAGGCTTAAGAGACATACCGCCATTTATCCAAACAAATACGAGTATTGCTCCCTCGAGTCTGCTTCTCTTTCCCAAGAGAAATATTGAGCCAACGGATCACCCCAAGCTACCTTCACCAAAGGGATCGACTTAGATCTCAACCTTTGCTCCTTCCAATCCACAATCTGCGTCGGGGCAACCTCATAAGTAAGGTCAGGCTGAAGTTGAATGCGTTCTGGATCAACAAAATGCGGCTCTTGCTAACCAAAACTTTTCTTCAACAAGGACACATGGAACACATTATCAACTTCTCCAAAGTACTCTGGTAGGGCAATTCTGTAAGCAACAGCCCCAACCTTCTCTAAAATCTGAAAAGGTCCAACATACCTTGGGCTAAGCTTTCCTCTCTGACCAAAGCACTTAACGCCTTTCATAGGAGAGACTTTGAGATAAACCCAATCACCTTCCTCAAAAGACAAGTCTCTTCTCCTTGAATCAGCATAGCTTTTCTGTCGACTCTGCACTGCTGCCATTTTAGCTCTTATAATTCGGACCTGCTCTTGCATTTCTTGGATTAATTCATGCCCAATTAATGTCCTCTCGTCGACTTCATCCCAACACAAAGGCTATCTGCACTTCCTCCCATACAACGCTTCATACGGAGCCATCTGAATGGAGGCATGGAAGCTATTATTATAAGAGAATTCTATAAGCGGCAGATGATTTTCCCAGCTTTCCTGAAATTCCATGATACACGCTCTCAGCATATCCTCCAAAGTCTGAATAGTACGCTCAGATTGACCATTAGTCTGAGGGTGATAAGTAGTACTGAACTTCAAATTAGTGCCTAGCGCTGCTTGCAAACTCTTCCAAAAACGCAACGTGAACCGCGGGTCTCTGTCTGACACAAAACTCTTGGGTACTCCATGCAACCTCACAATCTCCTTAACATACAACCGCAGTAATTTACCCAAAGAGTCAGCATTATTTACAGGCAAGAATTGAGCACTCTTGGTCAACCTGTCCACAATCACCCAAATTGAATTCTTTCCTCTTGGAGTCCTTGGCAAACCCACAACAAAATCCATAGTAATATCATTTCACTTCCATTCAGGAATAGGAAGTGATTGAAGCTTACCAGTGGGTCTTTGATGTTTAGCTTTCACTTGGCGACAAGTGCCACACTTCTCAATGAACAGGGCAATATCAGTCTTCATCCCTTCCCACCAAAAATTTTTCTTCAAATCTCGATACATCTTCGTGCTGCCAGGATGAACTGAATAAGGAGCTGCATGAGCTTCAGCCAATATTCGCTCCTTAAATTCTGACTCTCGAGGAATAACTCTACGATTCTGAAACCGGAGAATGCCATCCTTATCCAAACTGAAATGTGAAGGTCCTTTAGATTTTCTGACTTTCTTCCCGATATTCAGCAACTTCGGGTCTTTTCTTTGAAGAGTCTTTAATTCCTCAAAATCAACAACTCGGACATCCAATACTGAGGATAATAATTCTTCTTGCTGCGAACTCTCAATAAGAAGTCTTCTCATCACACAAAGAAGAGAGTCCACACCTGAAAATTCTGCCTCAACTAAAAATTCTGATTTCCGGCTCAACGCATCTGCGACTAGATTTGCCTTACCCGGATGATACTTGATCTCACATTGGTAGTCACTAATCAGCTCAAGCCAATGCCTCTGCCTCATGTTGAGATTCTTCTGAGAAAATAAATGCTTCAAACTTTTATGGTCAGTGTAAACTTCACACACCACACCATAAAGATAATGACGCCAGATCTTGAGAGCAAAAACTATAGCCGCCAACTCCAAGTCATGGGTAGGATAATTCTTTTCATGCTCTTTTAGCTGACGAGAGATGCATAAGCAACAACCCATCCTTCTTGCATAAGAACACACCCTAACCCAAACTTGGATGCGTCACTGAAAACCACAAAAGGCTTATTTGACTCCAGAAGAGCCAATACTGGTGTCGTTGTTAACCTTCTCTTCAGTTCGTGGAAATTTCTCTCGCACTTATCTGACCAAATAAATTCAATATTCTTCCTGGTCAATGCAGTGAGAGGTCCGGACAATCGAGAGAGTCCTTCTACAAATCTTCGATAATAACCGGCAAGTCCCAAAAAACTGCGAATTTCACGCACTGTTGAAGGACGTGGCCAAGACAAAACAGCTTCCACCTTGCTAGAATCAACAGCCACTCCATCTTGTGAAATCACATGCCCAAGAAACTTAACTTCCTCCAACCAGAATTCACATTTACTTAAATTAGCGTACAATTGATGTTCCCTCAATTTCCCAAGCACCAAACGAAGGTGATAAGCATGCTCCTCCAAGTCTCGGGAATAAATCATGATATCATCAATAAATACCACCACAAAAGAATCCAGATAAGGTCGAAATACTCGGTTCATTAAATCCAAAAAAGCTGCAGGAGCATTAGTCAACCCAAAAGGCATCACCTTGAACTCATAATGCCCATATCTTGATCTAAAGGCCGTCTTAGGAATATCTTTATCTCTTATCCTTAATTGATAATACCCTTACCTCAAATCAATCTTAGAAAATACTGTTGCACCTTGAAACTAATCAAATAAATCATCAATTCTTGGAAGAGGATATTTATTCTTGATGGTCACCTTGTTGAGCTCTCTATAATCAATGCACATCCGGAGAGTACCATCTTTCTTTTTAACAAATAAAACTGGTGCTCCCCATGGCGAATTGCTCGGTTGAATAAACCCCTTATCAACCAATTCTTGCAGCTGAATCTTCAACTCTTTCAACTCTGCTGGTGCCATACGATAAGGAGTCTTGTGCACTGGAGCTGCTTCAGGTTCCAAATCAATAACAAACTCCATCTCACGAACTGGAGGCAACCCAGGAAAATCCTCTACAAAGACATATGGAAATTCTTCAACAACAGAAATATCCATCAAAGTCTTATTTCCAGATGGCGAAGAAACCACTTGGACTAGGAAAGCATCTGCCCAACAAGCTATATCTTTCTTCGCTTGCATTGCTGATATAACTGTTGGCTTCGTTCTTAGCTTACTTCCCACATACTCAAAGCAATCCCTATCCGGAAGTTGAAAGCTAACCATCCGATTTTTGCAATTAATACTTGCAGAATACCGATACAACCAGTCCATTCTAAGAATAATATCAAATCCCAGCAACTTGAAAATAATTAAATTCGCATCAAGCGTCCTTCCACCAAAATCCAAAGGACAACCTAAAACGATTTTGGGGCAACATACCATTTCCCCATTAGGAAGAGCCACAACCAAAAACTGGGGTAAGGGCTCCTTGACCAAATTACATAGCCGCGCAAAGGTGGCTGATACAAAAGACTGAGACGCCCTAGAGTCAAACAACGTACAAGCATAAAAATCATAGAGGCGAACTCTTCCTGAAGCACACATACACCCCAAACAAATTCAAGCAAACAATTTACACCAAACACCAAATCCAAAAATTAAATTAAATTCATACCTGTAATCACACTAGCATCCTGAGTAGATGGCGACTCATAATCAACGTCTCCAGGGGTCATAGAATAAACTCTGGCTTGAACCATTTGCCTCTGGTTAGCTCCTCCACCACGTCGGCCCCCTCGAATTCTCTGAGCTTGGTTAGGGCACTGACGGTATAGATGTCCCGGCTGGCCACATCTATACTATCGAATCCCACTCAGGGGACACTCGCCCTCGTGAGCTCTATTACACCTGGGGCAAACTGGAGCTCGACCTCCCATACGTACCCCAGGGGCTGCCTGAGATCGGGACCCAATCCTCTGAACAAACTTCTGTGGTGACCCAGAACTGCTACCTTCTCCAGCAAAACTCCTCCTCTTCTGGCCTGGAGCTTACAACCAAACTATTTTCTCGCTCCACCATAGTAGCCAGATCAATTAACTCATGGAGAGAGGCAAATCGCTGACAAAGAACATAGGGGTCCTATGCTTAAGAAACCTCTCATAAGAGCACCCCACTTGCATAACCAAATTTTGATCAACTGGTGGCGGTCTGATATTTTGGTGAAAGAGGTCTGCCATTCTAGTCAAGGCTCTGGCAGTGGCATTATCAATCTCGTCGTGAGATGATTCCTCCATAGGTTCCTTATCTTGTCTCCTTGGCCTTGCCATTTTCTGTCAAATCATAAACCTCAACCTCACTTTAGTTCTGATTAGAACGCAAAATAACATAAATAAAACAATTTTAAATTAAATAGTGTAACATAAAACAATTCAAACAAATAAAACAACACATTAAACACAAATGAAATAATTTCAAAACTATTTCAAATCAAGCTTAAAAATTTTGGTACTTCACCTAAGGGATATGTGGCTTTACCCAGAGCCAAACCGCTCTGATACCATCGGTGGCGTCCCCAACTTCCATGTACGGACACACACGAAAATCGAGACACCGGGATGATGACGATATGGTCACGCACCCCATCGAGATGTGCTGAGTGTGTACAATGCAACATGTGTACAATAAACAATATGCAGCGGAAAGGTTAAGTTAAATACCTAAGTACCAGAGTTTAATACAATACCAAAGTACTGAAAATCCACATGTCAACATAATACGATTTTTGTTTACAAATCAACATCAAATCAAATAAAATACAATAAGCATAAACGGAAATAATCTTTAAATACAAAATAGCCAATGTCCCTACTCCTCAGGCGGAGCCGCATCCTTAGGCTCAGCCTCCTCAAAACCTGCATCAAAATCTACAGTACCAAAAGTTGGTACCGCAAGTAAGTAAAATACAAAATACTCCAAGACAATAAATATATTAAAACAACAACCACTATGCATACACATGATGACCCAAGCGTAAAACCCGAGAAAAAAATCCCATTTCTCGAAAATCATAATTTTTTCACACACGCCAAAAATTACCATTTGGCACAAAATAAAATCTAGAAATAATTACATTAATTCCAATTTTAACTGTATGCACCATGGCCTCCCCTAGAGACTATCCACATACTCTGGCTCTCATCGTCACCCCACGGGTAACGACCGTGCAAGTGATACACGAGTGATGCCCAGTTACGCGCCCACCGCATACATAGCCAAGCATCCTCTGACCCCCGCCAACCCGATGAGTCACAGAATCGAATCGAGAGTGCTACCATCCAGTCCAAGTCCCGGGCAATAGCCCCAGGAGACGACATTCAGTATATTCCGCTCTCGAGTGTCCAGAGGAGCTTTACTGAGATAATGCCCCATCTCGGCTTGGGGGTGATACACACGCACCCGAAAAGCCTTAAACACAGTTTCTCAAATCACACACCCATGCATGCGTGCACAATGCCATGAAAGCAACAAATTACCAACAACCAATAGTTATCAGTACCAACAGATAACCAAAACACAGTTTATAAAACAGGTTAGTGCAAAAATATATTAAAGTCTTAAAAGTCTTTTGGAGAAATACTTACAGCGCTTGAAAATAATTTAGGAGGATCACGGAAGAACTAGAAGCACCAAAACAGCAACTCTACAGTGTAAAAACACTGTGGCTGAAATATATAGGGTAACCAAATTCCAACGGGGTCAAATGAAAACTTGAAATTGATAGGGTAGGGCCTAATGAGGTCAGTGAAGCTAATGGTATCGAAGGTTGGCCGTGGGTGGCGGCCGAAACGGTGGTTTAAGGCCACGAAGTTCAAATGAGAGTGGGCGTTCATAGGGGTGGCTCCGGCGACGGATCGAGGCCAAAAATGGGTTGGTTAGGACGGCAAGGTGCCGATGATGAAGTGGTGAAGAAATGGTGGCCAATGGTGGCCGGACGGCGGCGGAACGGCGAAGAGAAGCCCGCGGCTTCGCACGGCTAGTGGCGGCTAACGGCAGCGTTAGCTGGCCTGAAATTGAAAGGGTAAGTTCGTCGGTGGCTGGGGAACTGAGTGGCACTGGCGGTGTCGACCACGACGGCCGGCAACTGCAATGGTAAGGTGAAAGCCAAACTGAACGTGAGAGAGGAGAGAGAGAGTGCGAGCTGAGAGAGAATGGTCCGAACAAAAAATAGAAGGAAAAAGAAGAAAAAGAAAAGAAAAGGAAGAGGAAAAAGAAAAGAGGGAAAAGAAAAGATGGGGAAAAAAAATGAGGTCCAATCCTCACAACTTTCGAGTCACAACTGATCCTCAAAATAATTATTTTTAAAACAGTAAATTTAATAAATCAGTTTAAACTTAAAACTAATTAAAATAAAATATTAAACTCCAATAATAATCACTCTTTAAAATAAAAAGCAATTTAATTGTAGAACACTAATTAAAATTATGAAAGCACATTAAAATAATTCTCGATTTAAAAATCGTAAAATAATCTCATGTAAACACGTTTAAATTAAATTAAACGGTTCAAAATCAAATATTAAATTAAAAAGCTCTTCAATAAAATGCACGTAAAAATCGGGGTGTTACATTAATCATCAACTATCTTGAAAGTTTGAGCTAATACAAAGACATGAATTCAATCATTTGTATTTTAACATTTCATATACTTGCGTATGAGTCAAACTCTCCTTAATAACTGGATCTATCATACATGAAATATATAACTGAAGAGTTTTGCTATACATTAGCTACTATTCACCCCCACACCCCATACCCGACATTTTTTTTTTTAATTTCATAGTGGGATGTTTCTCATAGGGTGTGGGGTAGTGAATAGTAGCTGATGTGAAGAATTATTCGTAATTGAAATTGGAAAAAAAGTACAGTGGAGTCGGGACCCTTATTCAAGTATTATATCAAGATGTTCTTATCCCATAAAGAAATGATTTTTACAAGCCAACTAGTAAAATAACAATAGCATTGATACAATTCTTAATCAATACGTACAACATATAATATGTGTTTATGTTCTTGTCAGGCCTATTTGTTTGTTATTTTAGCCCAAGAAGAAAAAAGAAATTGTGATTCTGTAACACCCAAAATTCTTGGAATTAATAATAAAAAAAAAGTTGTTACTTTCCTAATCATGTCTCTTGACGTTTTCAACAGCCCTTTGTTTTTTATGTGTATATGATATCCAGGTTCCAATAGGGGGAGAAGTGAGACAATTACCAACTTGACCCTTAGCCGAAGTGTTGCATTTGGTTATTTAGAAAAAACCCTTTCTGAATTGGAGGGGCATCTATGGTTGGGTCCCATTTGTATAGCCAGCCTTTTCTATTTTTTCTAAGAGTTTTTTTTTACACTTATTTTTCTAAGAGTTAAACATTGATATTATGGTCCTTGTATTTATAGCTTAACCTTGCAGATTACTCCAAGGGTTGCATCAAATCGTACATGAAGATGGTGGATAACTCCTTCCTAGGAAGCTCTGATGAGGTGAGATTTCTATATTCCTAAGCAAAGTACATGAAAGCAGAGAAGAATCATTCCACCTCAAATGAATCAGACCTAAGGCTATGTTTGGGTGTCAAACTAATTATTAAAAGGATTCACTACTTTTTTTTAACTTCTCGTTAAAGATATCTCAACATACCTCACACATTTAAACACAAAACATTACTATTCACAGATCAACTCAGATCATCTGAGACCACCTCAGCACCCAAACGTAGCAAGACTTTACTTACGAGAGGATTGCTACTTGCTTTGTCCAGTACTGCTATTTCCTTCTATTCTGATATATATAAGCCACTTGCCATTGTAGGTTACCAAGCTTATGGAAAGGACCAAAGCTACATTCATCAAGCATTTCTCCAACTCTAACCGCACTAAAGGCATGAACTTCTTAAGACCCACGACAAAGAGAGAAAGACATTGGACTACATTTTCCATGGGTAAGGTCTTTGATCTAGTATGTTAGAAACATTAGATTAGAATGCATAGCGGAAGCGATATTACCTCGTTGGTAAATCGTAGATCTAGTGCGATTGTTCCACAGAATCTCCAATGTTCTTGTTCGTCCACGATCTTCATATCGATGGTGGAGTGTGCTACGTGGTAAAACCAGAACAACACTCACACATTCTACAACCTAGATGTCGTGACTAGAGAGAACCATTTTTAGAGAGAGATCATTCTTGATGCAAGTATCTAATACTAAGGGGGAATGACTTATGTAAGTAACCCTCTAAGCATAACCCCTAGTTGGCCCTTAATGGCCAGCCATCAAGCCTCATGAAGTGGTTTTTAAACCACTTCGTTACCATCAAGAGAAGGAGAAGGGGTGTCCACTATGGGTGCCCCTTTCTTACATCTCCTACTCACACATAGTGGACAAGACCCTAGGTCTACATCTCGCAATATGTTCTCAATCTTATTCATACTGGCAAATAGGCCGTGCGACCATCGAGCACAGCTGTAAAAGAAAAATGGGAGCACTATACCAAATCTATCCGAGAGAATACCAGCATAGCAACATCCCTAAAAGTATCTCATTATGCCCTGACTCATTTGGTCACATCAGACTAAGCATCCCTAATCCCTCTCTAGTCCAAATGACTCAGAGCAATGCTCAATCTCCATAAAACATGATGTACTCACAGTTATGTCGCAATTTCCAAGAAGCAACATAACTTGCCAGCAATGAGTGCACACCACTATCGATGTGTTACCAAATGGTCTTCCCTTCGTGCTCATGTTATTTAGTTTCAGTCCAGTTGCTTTTCCAGCAATGCCTCTTTAGATCGTATCATTCATGGCCATAGATAACATGTCAAAGTAGCAAATGCTAAACATCAACCTCGTGACATAGCCGAAGGTCTCCTAAGGGCATAAATAAATTAAGGTCATCAATTATGACCTACAGGACTCACATGGTGAGGAAGTAGGGAATTATTCACTCATCTCTACTATCGGTCGCAAAAGCACATGTAGTATGAAATACATGCTACGGTGAAGTTCTCTTTCCTAAGAAATAGCGTATATCTAATCTCAATTCACCGTACAGATCTTAGTCTAGTCGTTATCTCAACGCCTAACCTGAGTCCCTCGATTTGCTCGCTATTCAAAGCGCCAAAGAGGTTCTCGCATCTGGCTAAATTACAGGCTACATGAATTGTGGGTAACCATGCACAATCCTTTAAATATGATGGACCTCATCTTAGCTCCCATTAAGGTGACATATCTTTTGTGTCTTACAACTTATCTCTCATTGGACAAGTACCGAGTGACACAATGTCTCATCTTTGCTCGCTACCTCTTTGTAGCCCCAAAGGCGATCGCTCGTGTAAGTGAGCCGATCTAAGCCTGTCGATATACATTTTTCACCATAACTCCCAAATTTATGGTGACTGTGTGTGCTTACCAAAAAATGCTTCCAGCCATGCCACATGATGATAGAACACATCAGTGTCATGTGTATGACAAGCAAAACCATCAGGTAAAGAGAAATCATATATTAAACCACAACTCTCAAGTGGTGGTTAATGACCATTTCTCTCTATGCGCATTTTAATATGTAGTAACTTTTCAAAACATGCTCCTATCAAGAGATTTTACTTTTATATATAAAAGTCATTTGCACAACCATGAAGTCAGCGACGACTTATCGCGAATCTCAGTTAAGGTCAAATTCAAAATATAAACCTTAGGTTCTAGTCAGCAAGTCCTACTGTGACTTTTAAGAATCTCCAAGGTGACCACAAATGTCATTCAGCAAACTTAATTTGTGACTTCAAGGTTTTATATAAATCTCTTGTGCTCAATAAAAGCATGTGAGATAACCATAATTTATTTTTCATTAAAGGTAAAGCGATTAGGACCTTTGCCCCCAAAAACAATCATAATAGTCTAGTCATTACTTTTAACGACAATTGCATCACAAACTCACTTAATCAAGTAAGCCATATTTACCCTTTAATAAAATATTAACCTTTAACTCCCATGAGCAAACCATAATGGAAACACCAAATAGTATAGGCAAAACTAGATTTTTTAGTATTTTCCATCTCATTAATTGTTTATGAATTTTGAACAAGAGCTCCTAGAAACTGTTTTCTTTATAAACAGTCTCACAAGACATGAAATCTGAGCTACTTTTCACAAACTCATGTCCATCACCCCGTAGTATGGAAAACCTCTTATTAGGCGATAATTAATTATGTAAGACAACTAGTTCGCAATATTTCTTATGATAACACTTTTCTAATATTGTCAACAGCATTCAAAGAACCTCATTTTATTCAATAGGTCGTTTAATAATAATAAAAAAAATGACTAGGTACATTGGGTATTTTTGAATAGATGGTTTGTTTAGGCTGCATGTAAACAGCACCAGTTGCATTCATTCACTTTCTGTACCAAAATAGTACTAGCAACAATCATGCGTTCAAAGTACCTCATGCCTAAACATCACAAAAGCTAACCATCTAATTCTATTATGAGAATCAGCTATTTAACACCTTCAAGAAAAGTTTCAATAAATATGCGATCAATAGCTATCTAAAAGCAACTCAATTAGTGTCAAGAGATGGATCTATACCTCTATAATTATTCTACTTTTCCTTTATCAATTAGATCAACAACTCTAGGTTGGATCATATAAGTGAAGCAAATATGAAATTCTATGTTGGAATTCCTACTATGTGAATTCAATACCTTTAGCGGAGCTATATTACAAATATTCTCTTCTAGTCTCTAAACGACGAGAGAATATTGATATAAAGCTACCACGCTATTTATGAGGATCCTTATATTCTATAACTTTTAGGAGTCACTATCATTAGTGGTATACCATCACTCAAATGTATACTCACACTAATTGTTGAATTACTCCCACTATTTTCGGCAATATTTTATAAAAAAGATTTTGAAAATATTAAGGTTGTGGAATGAAACGTATTGTGGAATGAAACATAATGAAATGTTCTTTAAAAAATAAGTGTTTACAAAAATCCACAATTCCCCACCCTCACTGAAAATACGAGTAATTTTCTTAACTCAACCAAAAAATGATCAAACTTAGATCCTTTAGATAGAATTCATGTTGGCACAAGATATTCACTCAGCCTTTCTCAAAGGCGAATGAACTCGATCTAAGGACGACAAATCAGAGTTAAGGCCGCAACACCATATTACATCAACCCAAGTGTGATATAAAAAACTGTTTTGTGCCATAATTTATTTATAATTCCATTCTTAGCAAGTCATTAAACTGCGAGATAATCAATCTCATCATATAACTCATACGATTTTGATTTTGAAAAAAATATTTTAACCAAAAAAAAATTATATTTTCCTTAAAAAAATTTGAAATTGTATTTATATGATGAAACAATATTTTTATTATCACATGTCCTTGGTGTGCATGTCTAGGTATTTTCACATAGAAAATGTTCACAATTGTCTTTTCTCTGACTCTTCTAAATAAGGGAGAGGGATCTCATTACCGAGAAAGTCTTATATTTCTTAAGCTTCACACCCATCATCCTATGCCTCCACGGCACATTTTAGCATATCATCTTTCCACTCGAGAAATAATGTCACTAAGTCAATGAGTAACCATCAATCTTTTAAACCTCTAGGAATTCTCACCAACACCACTGTTATAAATGAGTCTTAAATTAAATTAGGTATAGACTTCACTAATATCGCATTAAAAGCGCTAATAAAAAAACATCATTTTGTGCAACAAATGCAGCATGTGACTTTTAGCTGCTAACTAGTGATTTATCCTTATTTCTTGCATATTCAATATTTTTCATTTTATCCAATCCACTATTGGAGAGAAAATAAAAAACTTTGTGATAAATTATCTTAGTTTAAAACCTATCTTGCATTAGTGCAACCACGAGTAAGATTTTTAGACTTAATTAAGTCGTACCTAATTATTCAAACTTTTTCCATAGTTACCATGCAAACCTCCAAGGTGCGTGGTATTACTCTCAATGGGTGCTCCAAAGTTTATATATTTGCAAGAACCTATTTGTTCTCGTTAGAGAGAAATAAAAATTTGAGCAAGATTACCAGTGCTAATACCACATAAAGGTGCACTGATAAAACTTTTAAAAAATGAATGTGACAATCAAGAATGTCCTCAACACTCTTGCACACTTAAATTTTAATATCCTTACTTGCCAGACATACTAGCAAGTAGAGAGGGTATGTGCTTATCTGTGAGTTAATCTAAGTTGTTTCAAGATTTATAATGCTCAACCTCAAATATAAGAGCAACTAATCTCTACGTTACAAAAACAGCACGCAATTTTTGTTATTACCCACAAGATTAAAAAAAGGCAAAATAGTAGTTTAGCTCTTATTTGACAATTAATCCGATTAAATTCTATAAAAATTGTAGTGCATGCGTCCCACGCGCACTTCCAAATTTACTCTAGACCTTTTAGAGGTTTTACAATAATGATGGTCTAAGACTATCTGATATTCATAATAATATTTATTCATTTCCAACTATTGCTCATGGAGGAGATTAATGAGATGATTAAGTCGCATAAATAATCTCTAGGCTTTCTTCTAGGTTATCTCAAAGTTCTAAACTATGCGCATTAATTGTACACACATCTAAGAAATTTGCCACATTAATCTAAGTTAGAACAAAAATAATTAATACACATCTCAAGATCGAAAATTCGCTAAGCTTCCTAATCATCTCTTGCGCCTCAATGCTTAATTATTAATTTCTAACTTAATTTTTGCGCAAATTTATATTGTATAGGAGATTAATTCCAAATCAATCTCAACCATACTCCTACTAGGATAAGTAATCTACTGAGTCAGTCACATGTAAAAATAATTTCTTCCTAAGTCGAAAAAATCAATTTGAGCCAATCATAAGCATGGACTAATCAAACTCGGGCTACTTAATCCTCTAATTTATCAAATTCTAAAAACTTGAAGACTAATTCTTAAAAAATTGTCTAACAATACAAGTGATAAAATAAACTCACAATTACATGCAATCACAATACATGTACAAAAAATTCATAACATCACATTTCTTTCAAATAATTGTTATTCACCAAAAAATAATAATCTAGACAATTTATAACATAGAATAGAAAGTCTAACAAATGCGATAAAATATGACATCATAATATCATGGCATGCATGTATTTAATAAGCACATACAAAAAATATTTCAGACAAATATTTTATGCCACAATAACATGCTGAATAAATAAATAAAATCAGCCAATTTACTAATAATAAGCTCTAGCCCAAATGGTTGAGTTAATTGTCCTTGTGTGAGGTCTTGGGTTCAAATCACCACCCAAGCATTTTGTCAAAAGTTACTATGTTTAGACAGCTAATGGGCCGTACCCCCTTGGGCGCCCAGCTGCAGAGCGGGCCGAGGTCTTCTAAGCTCACGGCCCAAATCGGCCAGTGGCCCTTTAAAAATTAATAATGGACGGCTGTATTTTAAATACAAAAACATAGATGGGCCAGATTTAAAAATAAATCTGTTTATTGACCAAAACACTTCAGCCCAAGCAAAAATGAAATTTCACACCAAAATGTGATTTTAAAACAGGCCCAAGTCAAGCCCCCTAATTTTTAGCTCAGACCCAAGTAAATAAAATATAACAGCCCAAAACAAAATGGTTTTGAAACAAGCCCATAGCCCAAGCCTGTATTAGATGAAACACAAGATAAAACGATTAAGAATTATTCATCTTCTTCCTCACGTTACAGTTGCTGTTCAACGTAACGGAAGAAAAAAAAATTATGTGTAACCGCCGCGACCCTTCAAGGCACTCAGTGGGGCTCCTGTCGTTGACTGGTTCACTCACAGCACCACGGCAAGCGCAGCTTTTTCCGCCGCTCACTGGTGCGCGCAGCACCTCGCTGCGCCTGGTGCGCGCTGCACACAGTGCAAGTAGGCAACACCACCACGGTGCTGCGTAGGCTATGCTTCGAACAGTTGCAGCACGATGCACCAGACAATACACCCAGCTGTCACCACCTTCTCAGCCAAAATCTGCTGCCGACTCCATAGCAGGCAGCTTTACTGCCGTGTTTTGGAGAGGCCTGCTCCTCTACGCTCAGCAGAGTCCGCAGCACCACCATGGTGCGTGCTGCAGAGGACGGCGCCTCTGTGGAGAAGTGTGCACCTCCATGGTGCGTGCAACCCTGCACTTAAACACGGTGCAACGTTCAGCATGGGTGAGCACTAGAAGACCAGTGTAGGTGGTTTGTACCCACGATGCTGCTTGTGACACAGCACCTGCTGCGGCGCTGCTTGTTGCCTTGCACTGTTGATTGTGCAGCACCACTTTGGGCGTTCAAGGCTCTGCCCTTGGGTGCCGGATGCTACGCCGCACACCGTTGTGGACAAAACAGACCTTGCTACTGCCTGTTCTGTGGCTCTCACTTGGTGCCGATGCTTTCGACAGCCAACGCTGCCCCTTGTGACAGCGTGTGTAGCCAACGTAGGTCCCTACATACATGGCGGTTGCCACACCCAGGTAGTTAACACAATACCCGTGTGGCAACACCCAAGCGATGCACATTACTGCCTCTCGCAGTGCTTGTAGCACCCTCAATTGAGCGCTACTGCCTCATATGGTGCAGTGTAGAGATATGAAGAATCTCCACATGCAGGGGTCCGTGCTGCTTTGCGTGGGTGGTTACAACCATTGCATGTGTAGCAGCGCTAGCCCCGCAATGACCAACCTCGGCAGCTCATGATTACAAGACATTGGAATAAAAATTCACATCATAGAAAAAATATTCCATAAAAGAAATTAGCACAACAAAGCATAAATCGGGAACAACCGATCAGGGCGCTCTGATACCAATGTTAAAAAAATTAGATCAGAATGCATAGCGGAAGCAATATTACCTCGTTGGTAAATCGTAGATCTAATGCGATTGTTCCACAGATTCTCCAACGTTGTTGTTCGTCCATGATCTTCAAATCGATGGCGGAGTGTGCTACGTGGTAAAACTAGAACAACATTCACACATTCCACAACCTAGATGCCATGACTAGAGAGAACCATTTTTAGAGAGAGATCGTTCTTGATGCAGTATCTAATACTAAGGGGAGAGGAGTTATGTAAATAGCCCCTCTAAGCATAACCCCCGGCTGTCCCTTAATGGCCAGCCATCAAGCCTCATGAAGTGGTTTTTCATAACCTTCAAGAGATGGTGAAGGGGTGTCCACTATGGGTGCCCCTTTCTTACATAGTATGAATTAAACTTCTTAACAGTGAAGAAATTATGGGGATAAATCTAATGTCCATTTCTTTCCCTTTGGATCTGTTCATTGGAAAACTTTTCAGGCTTTTTTGCTGGCTGCACGGTGCTCTGATATTAGATCTTATTTTAATTATACGCGCTAGTAATCTCATGAATAATAAAGGGGCGACCGAATATATGGAGATCATCATGTTTCCCCTGTACAGGTAACTTTCTTTTCTCTCTAGGATTACATCTCCACTCAACAAATTTTTTAAGAACTGTATAATACTTCTTCCAGGTTGAATTTAAGCGTCTATGATACTAATTATTCCAAAAGTTTAAGTAGATGGAAATATGCATGATATTAATTATTTACTTCTTCACATGTGAACCAATCTTCCCATTGATAAGATATTTAATTTAGAATGAGAAGATTAATGTACAATTAGGATTAGAACTAAGGATCAATAATACTATAACAGCATATCAAAAATTAATGGCAAGGAAAGAGAGAGAAAACATGTGTTAAGAGATTAAAATGGATTAGGAAATGAGTCATTTGACTTGGCAAGTTTTGTGCTGGCCTATCAACTTGGATATATATATATATAGGATTCATTGTGAGCACCTTTAAGCTTTTTAAAAATAAAAGATTCAAATGAATATGCTTTCAATCCAAGAAAGAGGAAATTTAAGACTTTCTCTAGTTTTCCAATGTTGAACTTCCTTCCTTCCTTCCTCGCTCACAGTTTGTTTGGCTTCATAGTTCTGCAAATGTTAATGTATGCTGCCAACATATACTTCTGGAGGCAGTACCGAGTCAACTATTCCTTCATATTCGGCTTCAAGCAAGGAACCGAGTTGGGCTACCAAAAAGTTCTCCTCCTCAGCTTTGGTCTTGCAGCACTAGCACTAGCTAGTGTTCTCTTAAACCTTGACATGGAAAGGTGAAGAAATTCATGGGATTAACTCATCTCATAAAACTGGTTTCATAAGGGAGGATTGCTCATTGCTTATAAACGTACCCAAGACCTTGTCATCAGGCAATGTGAGATTATTCCTCAACACCCTCCCTCATGTGCAGGCCAGTATTTTTTCTAGTCCTTATCATGGGATAAGTAGTGTGGGCCCCCATTCGTCCTGAGCCTGGCTCTGATACCATGAAGAAATTCATGGGCCTAACTCATCTCATAAAACTGGTTCCATAGAGATGATTGCTCATTGCTTATAAACATGCCCAAGACCTTTTCCACAGGCAATGTGGGATGGGACCCAAAAACGAATGATTACGAAGCGTTGACAGAACTTCTGCGTCTCAACTTGGTTCTTGTAAGTTGGTATATATAGAAGTACTTTACCTACTTTTTCCCCATCTAATTCTGAAATTGATCCTCTCTTTCTGATCTGCAGCTTGTAGTTATCATATTATTCTTTCCATTCAACATATTGTACCGTTCAAGTCGCTTCTCCTTCCTCACATGTCTCTTTCACTGTATCTGTGCTCCTTTGTACAAGTTATTGTGGTCGAAAACTGATCATGATGCAAGAGATTAATGAAATTGAACTGAGGTGGGTGTTTGTAATAATTAATAAACATTTGTGAGTTACTTTATATGAGAGGTCACGCTCCCAGATTTCTTCTTGGCGGATCAGTATGGAGTTCTACATATGCTACTATGTTTGGGGAGACTACAAGCACAGACAAAACACTTGCAAAGAGAGTGCCGTATTCAAGACTTTCTACTTCATTGTCGCAGTGATTCCGTACTTGTCTCGACTCCTTCAGGTTCCCAACTCACTTTGAGAGAATAATTTAAGCTGTTGAGATAAATAGTTATTTATTATGTAGCATTCAATCAATAGTCTTGAATTCCAGCATCGACTAATCTACTCCACTTTCGATTAAAATAGATGGGTCCTTGTGCCTTTTGGCATGTGAGACTTGAGCTTTTAAGACAAGGGACATTTTAAAGCTCAATTTCTTCTTTTGCCACAACTCATAATGATTATTATTGCAAGGACTTACTCCCCATATTCCTTTTCAGTGCCTCCATCGCTTATATGAAGAGAAAGATGCTATGCAAGGATACAACGGGCTGAAATAGTTTTTGACAATTGTGGCTGTTAGCATGAGAACAGCTTACAGTCTCGACAAGGGATTGGGTTCACTACAACACATTTGGTTTTTAGTGGCAGTTAGGAATTTGTGACAGTCCCTAAATTGTCTCTAAAAAGTATTTTCTGTGACGGTTTTTGAAAATCGTCACTAAAGACGGATGAGATTTTTTTTACGTTCCAACGAATGAGAAAATTACGTTCGAACGTCACAAATACGTTCGGACGTGTGGCTACGTACGTGTGAACGTGAAATTTTTTGGCGCAAACGTTCGAACCTTAGTAATTAACGTCCGAACGTTGTTACTTATAAATTTAAATTAAATATGTTTTAATTTTAAATTTATGTGGTTTTTATATTGTATAATTTGGATACAAGTCTAAAAAATTGACTTGTATACATTTATATATACACAATTTGCAAAATATAATTATATATTTATATATACATATTTAAATATATATTTATGTTTATGTATATTTGAAGTGCAGTGATTTAGTATTGAAGTTGAAAAATATAACATTAAAGAAGATTGAGAATTGTAATTAAAAAACCATAGATATATTAAATAATATTATTCCTTACAAATATTAAAAACAAAATACATAAAAATATGATAACTGAATATAAACAACACTCATATAATATTGCCGTCCGGGAAAGTCATAGAGGCCCGTACCTCCTCAGTCAAGGTATCAACCTTGTTGTTGAGGATATGTACACGGTGTGACATCTCAGCGACAGATGACTTTAGAGACGCGAGCCATTAATCGATCGAACGATCGATATGCGCAGTCAGCTGCGAGATCACTGCATCAACCCAAGCAGGCCGCACATCTCCCTTAGATGTACTGGTCGGCTGCTGACCACTACTCCCCACACTAGGCTGGGGCTGCGTCGGAGGAACTAGATCCGCTACAGGGGGTGGCCGACATCCCCTCGCCTGTCCAATGCTACGTCGTTGAGTGGTCATGTCAAGGGGGCTCATCTGATCTTTGGCCAGCTCTAAAGGCTGGGTTGGCACTCCCCGAGCAAGTAGTAGCCGGCTGAGCAGGACACCGTATGGGAGGTTGTTCCTGGAGACGATGCTCGCCTCGTAACGGATCCTGTCAAAGATGAGGAGGGGCAAATCTATGGCATCTCCACGTGCCACCCGTATTAAAAACTGTGCCCGAGTCCGACTAAATGTGGTCTTATGTGCCACAGGATCCACGTTTGTTGCAATTATAAGATGCAACATGCGGAAGAACAGAAGTAAATGATTTTGGAGGAAGGAGTTCGGCCTCTCGAGCTGCATGTGGTCTCTCCCAGTGAGGATGTAGAAATCCTCGTCTCGGTAGTCATCTGTAGCCGAAAGCTCAGGACCCTCGGCCTCTGACTGGTCTGCATCTTTGGCTGATGATGCATCAAGGGGGCCAGTAGATGATATAGAAGTGCCTACATTTGCCTCAGTCAATGTCTGAACTCCTCGACGAATCCCGAGCTGGTCGGCGATGACATCAGTTGAAAACTCAAATGTCACACCGCGTACAGTCACGGTGTGAGAGGATGCGTGCTGAGGCATGGAGCAGATCTCCATGTATAACTCCTGAACCATAGAGGGATATGCCTTACCCCTCAATGTGCAGATATTTCCCCAGCCTCTACTAAGGAAGACATCCCTCAGGTTGGTCTGCTCCCAGGTGAGCTCGTCGAACTCGTTGATCAAGGCTTCTCGCTCAACCATAACAGTACGAGACCCGATCCGAGCAGTGTCTTGGGTGGCTCCTTCCCTCCCTCGTTTCCTTAAATGCAAATGATGAGCCATCTCCTGAAAATAGAAAATGAAGCAAAATTGTGAATACTATTGATGCATATTTGTCTTAATATTAAACTGATTTGCATTAACGTTCGAACGTAGAAAATATACGTCCGAACGTTACAATGAAATGATCGGACGTATATTAGTAATGTTCGAACGTAAAGATATAACGTTCGGACGTTTAACTAAACGTCTGAACATAGAACGTATCATAAATTTAAATGCTATACGTTCGAACGTTATAAATATAACGTTCAAACGTTATAAATATAACGTTCAAACGTTAAATTGTTAAAAATATTTAAAAAATTAAACAAACTTACGTCCGAACGTTCATTTACACTATCGAATGTAAATGTAGTAACGTCCAGACGTATAAAATATATGTTCGGACGTGGAAGGCCAACCGTTAGGAAATTGAAACGACATACGTTTGAACGTATTGGTGTAACGTTCGAATGTTACGAGACGGAATGGCTGAGTCAACTCAGCCATTCTTGAAAGCTCGAAATCCTATTTCTACTGGGCTAAATGCCGAAAGGTCACCGTAGAAATGAAGTATACACTTCAAGGAACATTTCTATGGTGACCTTTTAGCCAATGGTAACCCGTGGTGGCTGAAAAATCGAGTTGAAAATCTGGCCACCACGGGTTTCGGTTTTAATATAAATCGATCCAAATCGATGAATAAAATATCTACTTTTAGATAAAATAGAGATGCGTGCCTTTTAGTGACGGTTGTGGCGGAGTTTCACGGCGGCGGTGACGGAGGAGTGCGGCATCGAACGGAGGAAAACGGAGAAATGAGTTTCGGGCATTCGGTTTTAGATATATATACAGTTAACGTTCGAACATTATATTTAATAACGTTCGGACGTTTCAAATACATTGGAATGTTTATTAACGTTCGGACGTTTCAAATACGTTGGAACGTTAATAAATATTATATAACATTAATATGTAGTAGTAACTATTTATATGTTTTAAATATAGTATATATATAGTAACTATAATATATTAATAACATTAATGTATAATAATAATTATTTATATGTTTTAAATATAGTATATATATAGTAACTATAATATATTAATAACATTAATGTATAATAGTAACTATTGATATGTTTTAAATATAGTATATATATAGTAACTATAATATATTAATAACATTAATATATAATAGTAACTATTTATATGTTTTAAAAGAAACTTCATACTACATGTGTTCAGTAGAAGTAACAAGAATGTGCAATACAGATGATATAATCCCAAACTGTCCACACTGGACAATTCAGGAATTAGTGCACACCTAAATGTACACTAATTCCTGAACAGGTCTAAGGTTATTTATGCAATGTCACACATATTCATTCAAAAACCACATGAATCTTATATATACTAAAAATCTTAGAATTGTTAAAAACATTCGGAAATCTTATATTGTTGAACTAGATAGAGATTTACAGAATATATTGGTGCACCTACCGACATACGTACACAACGAGGGAGAATGATCTTGAAGAAATGTCTAAATTTTAGTCTAATTACTTAACTGTCACAAACTTTCTGGCCTTTACAACTTTCAAGGCCAGAGAGACTTTGAGAGTCAAGCAATTTGACAGACATTTCTTCGAGATCATTTTCCCTCGTTATATAATATTAACGAGTTATTTATTTATTATCATTTTCCTTTGTATTTATTTATTATACTTAGTGTTATCCCTCTAAGTTGTTATAAGTCCAATATTATAACTAATTAGACTTATTTATTTATTATATACAAAATTTATGAGTTTATTTATTATACTTAGTGTTATCCTTCTAAGTTGTTATAACAACTTAGATTATAACTACTTAGACTTATTTATTTATTATATACAAAATTTATGAGCTTATTTATTATACTTAGTGTTATATCCCTCTAAGTTGTAATTTTCACAATATTATAACTAGTTGATACTTACTTATTTATTAAGTTGAAAATACTAATATTTATTTATCATACTTAGTGTTATCCCTCTAAGTTCAACAAATAAAATCTCAACATAACAAAATATTTCTAAACATATTCATTCATCAATAACAATATTCACTACATTTGAAATCCTCACAACATTCCAACAACAATATAAATAAATATTTCACAATATTATTTCCACATTTCAAAAACACAATTATTTCCACATTTCAACAACACAATTATTTCCACAATAAAATTTTCTAAACCTCACAATATTCCAACAACAATATTCATAAACATTTGTATTCATCAATAAACACAATAAAATCACAAAAGTCCATTATAATTATACTTAATTAACATATAATAATCACATGCATCTCATATATATCCATATCCCTATAAGTATCTAAACCTCACAATATTCTCACAACAATATATTATACATATTAATTCATCAACAAACACCATAAACTCACAATATATTCACAAAAATTCATAAACAATAATATTTCTAATTAATCTATAATATAATATTACCACAATATTACCACAATTTCACAATATTCTCACCACAAAATTCATAAACATAATAACTAAAGTTTAGAAATATACCTAACACTTTTTAATATCCTCTTAGAAAATATAAGTTTTGAAGTTGTCAAAATAACCAATCCTTCAAATAAAAAACAATACTAATTTGTTAGAGACATATACATATTTATAAAAACAAAAATAACAAGAGAAATAGTATAAATTAGAAATAATGGAAGAAATTAACATTTTTCCTTACCAAAACACTTCTAAAATCTTCACCCTCTTTCACTCTATCCCTCTCTCACACAACTCTCTCTCACTCTTGTTGTAATTGGCCTCTCACTCTCACTCTCACTCTAACCCTCTCACTCTAACACTCTCTCCTCTCTATTTCGCGCACGGGGGAAGCATAAATGATTTCTGCTTCCCTCCCGTGCGTGACTTCATGTAAAAACATTTCATTTCAATTAACGTTCGAACATTTCATTTAAACGTTCGAACGTTACTTAAATTTTCAATATTTACGTTCGAATGTTTAAATGAAACGTTCAAACGTTAAAGCTCATCACATAAAACGATAATTGAGCGGCAAAATTCCCGCCTTTATTAACGTTCGAACGTACATAAAGTAACGTCCGAACGATACAATTGAGCGGGAAATTTCTCCCAAAAAATTTAGAACATTCGAACGTAACTAACTAACGTTAGAACGATAAAAATTCAGAAAATTAAGTTAATTTTTTGTTTTTTTTTAATGTTATATAATATAATATAGTTACTATATATATACTATATTTAAAACATATTATAGTTACTATAATATAATATATTATAGTTACTAATATAGTCTATATTTAAAACATATAAATAGTTACTATTATATATTAATGTTATTAATATATTATAGTTACTATATATATACTATATTTAAAACATATAAATAGTTACTATTATACATTAATGTTATTAATATATTATAGTTACTATAATATAATATATTATAGTTACTAATATAGTCTATATTTAAAACATATAAATAGTTACTATTATATATTAATGTTATTAATATATTATAGTTACTATATATATACTATATTTAAAACATATAAATAGTTACTATTATACATTAATGTTATTAATATATTATAGTTACTATAATATAATATATTATAGTTACTAATATAGTCTATATTTAAAACATATAAATAGTTACTATTATATATTAATGTTATTAATATATTATAGTTACTATATATATACTATATTTAAAACATATTATAGTTAGGGGTGAGCATCGGTAGGTCCGGACCGAGAAAATCGGACCGGACTGGTCATTTTGGACCGAACCGGACCGAACCGAATTTGGTCCGGTCCGGTCCAGTCCAATTTTTTTTGGACCAAATGAATTCGGTCCGGTCCACGGTCCGGATGTTTTTCGGACCGGACCGGACCGAATATATTTATATAAATTTTTTATATTTTTTTATATATAATTATACTATATTATAATTAAGTATAGACTATTAATACTATTATATATTTATATAGTTATACTAATGGTTATATTAGTTGTTATATTAATTTAGTTACACTATATTATAGTGATTTATTATAAGTTATAAATTTATAAGAAATTATAACTATATTATATATTAGTATAAGTTATAAGTATAGACTATAGACTATAGTTATACAATTATACTTATACTAAATTACTAATATATTGTTATAAGCTATAGCCTATACTATATTACTAATAGTCTAATACTTTATACTAATACTATTATATAGTTATACTATAATTGTCATTATAGTATTAGAATCATAAATTATACTATAGTTATACTTATACTAATATTACTAATATATAGCTACACTATATTACTCCTTGCCTAATACTTTATACTAATACTATTATATAATTATAACTTATACTAATCATGATTCATAATAACTAATCACTATAAATCTATCACTATATATATTTAGTATCAATATATCAATATATTCTTTAATGTATTACTAATATTATTAAGTATTTAGCATTATAGTATAAATTATAATATATGTATAATTTATAAATTTATAATAGTATGTATATTATTATTTATAATAGTATATTAAGTATGTATCTTTCTTAATTATGGATATAATATGTATGGATAATTAAATTATTCATACTTATTGCTTCATATACAAAATGTTAAAAGTTGTATATGGCTCATTATGCATTAACATACTTTAAGTTAGTAATAAAGTAATAATTAACATAATCAATAATGTAATTTTTATCTAATTTATTATCATTGACCATATAAAATATTTTTTTTATTGAGTTTGTTACATAATCCACATTAATAAGTCACTTAGTTTAATTTAGTATTGTAAATAATTTTTTTATTAATTGATTAAAAAAATAATAAATAAATAAAAAGAGGCCGGACCGAATGGACCGAACCGGACTAGACTGGACCGAAAGCTAACGGTTCGGTCCGGTACCCTTGGGTGTTCGGTCCGGGCCCGTCCAGACCAATTGATGGACCGAAAACCTTCGGTCCATCGCCGGACTGGACCAGACCGTGTGCAGCCCTAATTATAGTTACTATAATATAATATATTATAGTTATTATATGTCTTCCTCTATTGTTCTTCAGGTATACTGTTCGTAGGGTCACAATCCCTCTTAATGAACATGTATACTTGGAGAACTATGGGGAGGTGCTGCCGAAATTTCTACTGACGTGAACAGTAGTAGAGTGACGGAATATGTGCAATATGGATAATATAATCTCGAATGGGATAGGACCAACTACCTTTATAAAAATTAGCAGTGGTAATTGGAGCATTACATGCATGTGAATTTTCAATGTACATTAAGTGTTACTAATAGATAGAATTTTTTAGAAATGGACAAAAGTTGGATGCGTTTAGGCGATAGATTTGGAACGGATTACGCAGCCTATGAGCGTGGAGTAAGAACCTTCATTGATTTTGCTTGAGGCTCTGCTGATAGTTGTGGTTGCATTAAGTGTCCATGTCGAGGGTGTAAAAATTTGTGTGCGATAGGATTGGCTGAAGTTGAAAGTCATATATTTGTGAACAGTATGGATCTGGGGTATACCCGATGGGTATTGCATGGTGAGCCGTATGCACAGTCAACAGATGCATTGTTCGGTCATCCAAATTATTTGGGAGACATGGATGATGATTATGAGCGGGATGAGATGGAGGAGATGTTGGGTGACAATGGAGCTTGGATGTTTATGGATGACGTAGACGACAATGACTCAAGTGGTCGAGGGAGTGATTATGAAAACTTTGCTGCAATGTGGGAAGATGCAAAACGCGAGCTTTATCCAGGCTGCACAAAACATTCCAAAATGTCGTTTATTGTGCGGTTGCTTCATATTAAGTCATTGTGTGGGATGTCGACGAAAGCAATAAACATGGTATTGGACTTATTTAACGAGGTGCTTCCCGATGGGTTTGCATTACCAAAGAACTTTTATGAAGCGAAGCAGTTGAGAAAGGGATTAGGGTTTGAGTACAAGTCAATACAAGCATGCAAGAATGATTGTGTTTTGTTCTGGAAGGAGAATGAAAGAAAAGAAGCATGTCCTGTATGCGGAGAGTCGAGGTGGAAGGCCAAGAAAAATGTGCCTGTTAAGTTTTTGCGATATTTTCCCTTGAGACCTAGGTTGCAAAGACTATATATGTGTAAAAAAATAGCTGTTGATATGAGGTGGCACGAGGAGAAAAGAGTTAAGAATGACGCATACATGAGGCACCCAGCTGACTCACTTACATGGAAATCTTTCGATGATAAATACCCAGAGTTTGGGATAGAGGATCGGAACGTGCGTTTGGGACTCACTACCGATGGATTCAACCCTTTTGGGAATATGAGTACAAGTTATAGCACTTGGCCCGTAGTGTTGATTCCGTACAATCTTCTGCCATGGAGATGCATGAAGGCACCAAACTTTTTGTTAACGTTACTTATTCCCGGCCCGAGATCACCTGGGAATGACATTGATGTATTCATGCAGCCGTTGATTGAAGAGTTGAAAGAGTTATGGGAAACAGGCATCAGAACGTATGATGCATCCACGTCGACAACTTTTTAGATGCATGCTGCAGTATTGTGGACCATAAATGACTTTCCGGCAAATAGAAATCTTTCCGCTCGGAGTACTAAAGGGAAGTTAGCGTGTCTGACGTGTAATAAAGAAACTGCTAGTGAGTAGTTAACATATTCTCAAAAGTTGTGCTTCATGGGTCATCGACGTTATCTACCACCAAATCATGCATGGAGAAGCGAATATGCTAAGTTTGATGGGAGAGTAGAGGACATAATTGTACCAAATGAGTTATCTGGAGAAGAGATAGTGGAACAACTAGAACATATTAGAGCGAACAATTTTGGCAAAGGCCGGGGTTAGAATAAAAGAAAAAGAGGTGAAGCAGAATTGAATTGGACAAAGCGTAGTATTTTTTTTTGACTTGCCATATTGGTCGTCCTGCATGTTGCGACATAGTTTGGATGTAATGTACATAGAGAAGAATATATGTGATAATATACTGGGTACATTGATGAGCATTAATAAGAAGACAAAGGACACGATCAAGACAAGGAAAGATCTTGAGAGAATGGGAATTAAACATAATCTACATTTGCGAGTGGACGACAATAGGGTGATCATGCTGCATGCATGTTTTACGATGACCAGGGAGGAGAGGATGGATTTCTGCAAATAGTTGCAAGGTGTGAAGTTGCCAGATGGTTATGCCTCAAATATCGGTAGATGTGTGAGTCCTATTGATTGGAAAATTAGTGGATTGAAAAGTCATGACAGCCATGTTCTTTTGCAGAAGTTATTACCGGTGGGAATTCGTGGGAAGCTGACATCTAATGTACGTGTCGCCATTACTGAACTATGTATGTTTTTTAAAGATTTATGCACTCGAGTAGTAAATCGAGATATGTTGCATAAGATAGAAGAAGATATTGCTACCATACTTTGTAAATTTGAGTAGATTTTTCCACCATCATTTTTTGATGTCATGGTCTATTTAGCAATATACTTACCCCGGGAGGTATTATTGGGTGGTCCGGTGCAGTTCCGTTGGATGTATCCAGTTGAAAGATATTTGGGTTGTTTAAAGTGCACTGTTGGGAATAAAGCTAGAGCTGAGGGTTCAATAGCAAAGGCCTATATACACAATGAATGGTTAACGTTTTTCTCTCTATATCTTTGTGGTGTTGAGACACGATTTAATCATCAAGAGCGAAATGCTGATCTTGAGGCTCCACCTCCTCGTGAGCTATCAGTGTTTTCCCAGAATGTACGACCCTTGGGTGCACAAACGGGTTACGATTTAATTAATAGAGAGTTGGCTAAAGTTCGTTGGTACGTGTTAAATAATTGCCGAGAGATTGATTGCTATCTCAGGTATGTTGTTGCATGCTTTGAGAAATTATAGTCAAATGACGTTTAATTATAACTTTTGCGCTGAAAATATTATTTTCTTTTGCACATATATATAGTGATCACATGGATAAACTTAAGATGGAATGCGTAGAGAATATAGAGGCAAGACACGAGGAAGAATTTCCCGAATGGTTTGAACGTGTATGAACTAAAACTACATTGTGATTATTTGATTTATAATGTTTTAATTTTGGGTTACTTTTAATACATATATATTATTGAAATTGATAGATTTTGGAACAACATGCTCATGATCCCGGATCAGTTTCTTCTGAATTGTATGCATTGGCCCGTGGTCCCTCTAATAGAGCACTTCGATACACTGCATGCACGGTTCGAGGTTATAGATTCTATACTCTGGACCGTGAACGTAATAGAAAGACTCAAAACTGTGGTGTGTTGGTCGAGGGAAGTCATGGAACAGAAGATATTGACTATTATGGTGTCATACGTGATATTATCGGATTGAAATATCTGGGTGGGTCTGTAACATATGTCTTTAAGTGTGATTGGTGGGACTTAGGCGGTGGTCGGATGTCGATACATAGGGATAATAACTTTATGAGTGTTAATACGGCATCTAAATAGTACGAAGATGATCCATTCGTATTGGCTTGTCAAGCTACCCAAGTCTATTACTTGATTGATCCAATGAAAAGTGTTGATGAAGATAGCGGGGAGATAACTTGGCGAGTAGTACAGAAATTCGTCTCTCGAAATATTTATAAAGTAGGAACGAGTGCGGATTACGAGAATAGTAGAGATGAAGATGACACTCCGATAGTAGAGGCTTACCAAGAAGATGGAGAGGGTATTAACTTATTTGTTGACCTCGGTGCACTCGAGTTGCTCCCCTTGTGTAGAGATGATGTCTCACCCGTCCTTCTTGACCCGTCCGTATTAAATGATCATTCAATTCAAGTTAGTGAAGAAGAAGAAGGAGAAGAGTCAGAAGAAGAAGATGAAGCAGAATCCGGGGAGGAAGTGGATAAGGAGGACGAAGAAGAGGTTGATGACGACGACGAAGATGCTATTGAGGGAGATTCTGAAACAAGCATGGAAAATACATCCAAAGATGAAGAATAAAAGTATTAAATATTCTATTCATATATGTAACTATAAAATATTTAACATTTCAATAATTTTTTCTAATTAATTTTCTTTATCATATTAATCATGCCTCAAGGATGCCGCCAAAATGACAACGAAGAAATTTGCCCCCTCCGCCTAGTTCAAGTCCCGAACCTATTGAGGACTCCCCACCCGAGTTTTTCCCTCCTGAAGATCAAGTGCAGATACAAGAGAACGACAATCAGTCGACACCTACCAATAAGAAAATAACAACATAGTTAATTATATATCAATACTTTTATCTCAATAATTATATAGATAATATAATATTATATCTAATTGTTGATGCATTCGCTCGTCGCGGTCGTGGTTATACACGTGGCATTTCTCTTGAGAAATGCCGAAGGCATGGAAAGCTTAAGGTCAACATTCCTGATAATTCCACTGGAGGCATGGATGATAGTGCAGGAACGCTTTCCTCATATATTGGTACAGTTGTCCGAGCTTATACTCCATTTTATGTGCGATCATGGCAAGATGTTTCGCTCGAGATTAAGGAGCACATTCGGAGCCTTGTACTGGTGAGTTTTCGTTGAAAGTACATTTGTTGTATACTATATTAGTATATTATATTTTTGACGTAATTCGCTTATTAGGATGAATTCGAACTCGACTTTGGCCGTAGCGAGGATTTGAGAACTGTGAATGGGTTGATGGCTATAGTATTCCGATGTCACAAGGGACGATGTCATAACCACTTCAAGAAGTTTGAGACGGTTGAAGAGGTTGCGCAATCCCCTTTCCAGCAAATGAAGTTAGACGATTGGAGAAAGTGTTGTGATCCGATTGGAGAAAGTGTTGTGATCTTTTCCCAACTTCAGATTATCAGGTATTATAGATTAATAATATCTAATGATTATTTACATATATATATTTATTTGGGCTATATATTTTATGTATATATATATCAATTAACATTCTTAATTTTTTGTAGCATTTAAGTTCTACGAATGCTAATAATAGATCCGCTTTGACTGTCCACCATCGTGCTGGTTCAAGATCATTCCACCGTCTTGCTGAGAAAATGGTAATTAATAATATTATAGAATATATTTATTTATTTAACTATTTTTATTTAAGTACTAATATTATCTTTTTAAAATTGCTAATATGGCTTTGTCAGAAACGTGATGATCCAGAAAACTTTTCCCTCATTCATGTCTACGCTGCTGCTCACACTAATGAAAGTACTGAGTGGATGGGTCCTATCGCTGCAGATAATTATGTAGGCGTTGTTATTTTTGTTAAATAAATTATGCAACATGTGAAAAATTTATTTTTTATTTCTTTTAATACGTTACTTATTGTGTGTTTTCTTTGGCATGACAGGAAAAAATGATGGAGATACAGTCAGTTTCTGGAGAAGCCTCTCCGAGTGACATAGACATATTCACACAAGTGCTCGGGCCCAACTCTAGTATGACAAGAGGTTTGGGACGATCTTTCAAGCATTCTGGTTCATCCTCCTCATCCTCTTCGACTTTACAAGTTAATAATCTTACTAAAGATTTGGAAGCCGCACGACGCGAGAATGAGTATATGAGGTCAAGGCAGCAAGAGTTGGAGTCCCTCTTAGAGCGACAATCTCATTTAGAGACGCGTTTGCAGGACCAACAGAAAGATCAGGAAGAAAGAATGCACAATGAAGTCCAACAGCAAGTGCAGCGGGAGATGATGGTGCAAATGGAGCGTGTTATATCATTGCAACAGAAGCGGGGTGGGCGAGGAAAGAAGAAATGAATTCTCTCACTTTAATTCGTGTATATAACTTTTACTATCTAATTTTAGAACTTTTAAAGACATTGTTAGTTGTAGAATATTTATGGTGTGTAATATGATACAATTAGTATATTTTTTAATTTCTTAATTTTATGAATTTAGTGTATTTCTGATCTATATGTTCGAATGTAAAAAAGAACGTTCCAATAAGATTTCACGTTCGAACATACGTTCGAACGTAAATACACAATTTGACGATTAACGTTCGAACACACGTCCGAACGTTATCATCGTTACGTTCGGATTGTGTTCCCATAACGTTCGAACATAAATTTGAACATTTAATGCGTTCGAACGTATAAATGTCCGAATGCAAATATTATACGTTCGAACTATAATCAATCAACGAACGCCAACTTATGACATTCGAACATAAATTGCCCAGGTTGGCGTTCGGACGTAAAAATTTACATCCGAACGTTACTTTCTATGACAGTTTTAAAGCGTCACAAAAAAATATAACGTTTAAACATCACTCTGAACGGAACAACTCCAACCGTCACTAAAAATACTTTTAGTGACGGTTCAATAGTAAAGTGTCACTAAATGTATTCTGTGACGCACATTAGGTGACAGTCGTGGTGACGGTTTCAAACCGTCACCAAATGTCTTTAGTGACGTTTCTTTGATTTTTGGTGACGGTTTTCTTTGTCACAAAAGGCAAATTATGTTGTAGTGGTTGGAGGGCGCTAGCATGGATTTTCTCAGCCATTGCAGCAATTGTCAGTACATATTGGGACCTTTTCATGGACTGGGGACTCCTGCAACGGAAATCTAAGAATCGATGGCTGAGAGACAAGCTTCTGATCCCTCACAGAAGTGTATATTTTGGAGCCATGGTGAGTAAACGACTTCAACTTGAGAGTTTTCATCAAAATCTGACACCCAACCATCTTTTGTAATTTCATGTTAATATATGCATGCAGGTCTTGAATGTCGTCCTCAGGTTTACTTGGTTGCAAATTGTTTTGGGTTTCAAGGTGTCTTTCTTACATAGAGAATCTTTAATCACCATTGTAGCCTGCCTAGAAATCATTCGTCGTGGGATTTGGAATTTCTTCAGGTAACCAAGATTGTTGGTCATTTTGGAGTAAAATTTCTAACATTTTTTATGGATAAGAAAGGGGACTACTTTCATGTTGAGAATTTGCACAAATTTAATGTTTTCAATTTCTTGTGATTTACATCGGGTTGGAGAATGAGCATTTGAACAATGTTGGTAAGTACCTTGAATTCAAGTCTGTTCCCCTACCCTTCAACTATGATGACAACAAAGACAAAAATTGATTTCTTTTACCTTGATCTGGTGATGACCATTTTGGAAAATTTTCTGCTGGACTGAGTCTCCATAAGCTGCCAACATCATCAATATAATAGAAAAATGAAAACTATAATGATTAGAAACAAGTCAAAAAGAACAAGACAAAAAAATTTGAAACAAAACCTCACAAAGACATTACAATAATTACTATCTTACAGCTTTAATTTTTGAGTCTATATCACCATAAATATGAAGGTTTCTTTCTATTCCCCTAGTGGCAAGAAGTCAAACAGTCTTTTCCAACACTAAAACAAGAGGCAAAAGGACATATAGATTCCCCTCATGCACTGATTGAAAAGCATACCGAATAAAATTGGTTGCTTTAATTTGAGGGTCTAGTATCATAGCAACAGGCAATCATGCCCCTAGTAGTCTTTTGTGACTGCATCTTTTGTGATTAGGGCTATAGCATAGGCCGAGATTACTTATATACATACTTGGATCCATTAATTAATATGCACACAAGGATATATAGAAAAAGCATAAGGCTTATGTCGATGAAGATGATAACAACAATGATTAAGATGCAATCATAAAATAACAATCATAAACATGATGTCATTGATGTGGCAGAATTACTTCATGGAGGAGTACGATCCTCACTTCTAGTTTTTTTCTCTGCTAAGCTTACAGTACTTTAGTGGGAACCTAAAAAATTTGTTGTTTTAGAAGTAAAGTTTTTACTAATATCAATAGAAGACTAGGTGAAGCCCAAGTACATTGGAGGTATACAGAGAGTTAACACCTAGTTAGGTGGGAACCGAAAGAATTCATGATCATTATATTTTTGCATGGAGCTGAAAGCTAAATAGAGTGTCAGCCTGCATAATCAACCACAATTATATAGATCAGATATTCAATTCGAGTATCAACTTAGTATCGAAGGCTGCTTTAGTAAATATATGATAAATCTTAAACAAAATGGTATAACTCATAGCTCATTGATACATCTATTTCTGTCTTCTGGAAAAGAACTCTCTAGGTCAGACTGAAAGGTCATTAAATCTGAATGAAGACTAGATATCTGCTGAACAATGCCTGGAGCTGATACATACGTTGAAAAGCCAGCCTGAGCATCTAAGAAAATGGTAAAAGCAAGAATATAGTTACTATACAGGCTGAAAAATTAAAAATCACAGTCATCACTTTAATGGATAATCTGGTAATTGACTTTGGGGGGAGAGATGATGTGGGGTTTGAGGTATTCATAGAGGAAGGTACTAAAAGACTAGTGTTTTCCTCCATGTCCAATGAAATAGGCGCTGATCTAGCAACACTACCACTAAAACTACATTCCATCTGTTTTAAACATAAAAAATAATGTATATGCTTCAGCATTTTCATCGAAAGATATCAGGACAGTGAAATGTAAACTGATGTATAAAACAAATACACCGAAAGAAACAGGATAGAAAAACAGTGAACGATCTGAACCTAAAATTATAGTTTCATAACAACAATTTTTCTGATGAGTAATATAATATATTTTTGACAAAAAAATAATGAAAACAAAACTGCAAGTTGGACTCCATAAACAAATTAGAAGTTTAAATTATAATTGACTGTACATCTGTATATGTATAGGTAGAGAAAATAGTGTTTAATTAAGAATATTTATCAGCTATAGCAACATAGTGCTAAGATAATCCTCTTAAGTGAGCAGTTGAGAGAAATTAACAATTTATATCATACTGTCAAGCCCCAACTTTAGAGCTTAGAAGTTTCATGTACGGGTGGCTCATATTGGAATAGATTACTGTATGCAACCTTTTCAAAAACAGAAGGAGGGCACTCTACATGACACTGCAGCAAGCAATGGAGGACATTTTCAAAGCCATCGTGATTTACAACAGCAGAGTACCACACAACCCAACTCACAAACTTTCAATAGACTTGTAAAGCAACATAGATCATAGAAATCTATAAATAATGGCACAGAAAAATCAGCAGAAGATTGATCAATTAATACAAGAGAAATGCCCATGTGATCTTATATTGACTTGGACCTTATAAAGTGAAAGGCCTTGAGGCCCAATCTCTTATTGCATTTGAAATAATGAGCTGAATTGAATGTCCACAATTATTACAAAGTGAGGTGGACCAGGGCTCAAGCTCTACTTTAAATTTCAATATTTAAACCTAGATTAGTCCAAGTTATGAACCCAAGACCCAAGAAGGGTTTGAAATGGTGGACAAGGTGGACCCATGGCAGCTATTTATAACCTAAAAAAAAAGAAAANCCAAACCCAACACATGACATTTAGAATCAAATCTTTGTAACAACAAATAAATCTTAGATAAATTAGAAGGTCAAGATTGATGGTCTGACCCATATTGTTAAAAACATCATGTTAGGATTAACTAATTAATATACTACCAAAATCCAATTTGTATGTTCCAGCTTAACATTGACATGAGTCATGATTAACACAAATCTTAGTTCCACCTAATGCAACATCCCTTAACACAATTTACAGGAATATAGAAAAATATCTTAAATGTATATTTTCCAATATCGAAACCCCAAAGTTACAAATATTTCACATGCAAAGCAACCCATGATTACAAATATTTTTGGATACAAATTAAGCATAAAAAACCCCCAAGTTTTTAAAGGCACAGGACACAAAGATTCAAAAGAGCATTTCACATGCAAAGTAACCCACTTCCTCAAATCCAAAGTCCATCTAACTTTAAACACAACATAAAAATATCTATACAAATAGAGCAAGAGAGATGAACATACCGTAGGTTTTAGAGTAGAAAGAGAGAGATGGGGCAAACGGTGATGGAACAAAGGGATGGCAGACTTGGTTCTCGCAATGACAGCTAGCGGCTAGGGTTTCACTTTTTAGCATAGTTGAGAAAAATGGGCTAAGAGCTGAGAATGTTTGTAAAATCACCACACTTTGGGTGGAGTCCGTATGCCATATATATACAAGTGTAGCTGTACAATTGATAAGGAAAGAATCACAAAGGATTACAATCAGACTACAAGCCTACAATTAAGGGTCAACTATAACTAGTAAGGAATGAAGGCTAAGAATCAGGAGAGGATTCTGAGGAATCCTTAACAAGAGCCTTCGATGACTCAAGTGAAATGAGAGGCAGAGAGGGGTGCAAACTAGTGACAGTAGGGCTAGGGTTTCACCGTTTCAGAAAGGGCCTTCGACTCTGAGATGGAGAAATGAGTGTAAGAATTGAGAAGTGAAAGTTTGAGACAGAGACTACTAGACGAGAATGTGAAATTCGAGGGTGAGGATTAAATCCTAGGGGTGCAAAAACGACGCCAAATCAAAACCAATGTTTTAAAAAAAAAAATCCGATTTTGAAAAACTGGGGTTAAAAACTAGATCTGTAACAGGATCTTGGCAGGTACGAATTTTTCTTTGCCTGCCTGAGTTGAATCTGGGCGGATAACCGCCCGGATCCACCAGGATTCCGGGTTTTGGAGAAGACCGGAAAAAAAATCCGGCCTGGTTCTACACCCTTACCTTCAACTATGATGATAACAAAGACAAGGATGAGTAGGAATTAAGGACGGAACTAGCACACTGGAAACAGAGAGAGAAAATCAAATATTTTTATTTCTCTTCTTTTTTTTTGGGGGGGGGGGGGTTGCATGTTTAGTAAGATTATTATTATTTTTTTCTTTTTTGTCCACACTCCACTATATTCCTTGTGAAGGCAATCCACCAGAGTCTCAAATGAAGTATTTTTGTTTGATTAAATTCAATTTCATCATCAATGAAATTTAAATGCAAAAGCAAGGTAGTAGTGATGTTGCCAAACTATTATGAGATTTCTGCCAATGCATGATGCCTTCTCAACTGCGGCATTCTTTGATCTTTAATAACAGAGGAAGTACTAGCTCTTGAAACAAAAATTTGGCACTTTAGAGTTCCTGATCCTATCTCATCTTTATAATCAAACAACACAAATACAAATACTTTTTAATTTCAAATATTCAACTGCTTAATCTGATCATTACCTAATCATCACAACTTTTCCAAACTTCCAAAAAAATACAAAAAGTAATTCCAACTTTTTCAAATTCCAAAACAAAAAATTATATTCTAACAATAGTTTAACTTTATAATATTTTTGTTTAACTTTTTCCCTCTCATTTTCCAAAACTCCATAAAACATCTCAACTCAAACCATTTCATTACTATTTACAAACCATTTCACTACTACTTACAGATCATCTTATCTCATCTCACTATCTAGACTAGGCCTTAGGCTTAACTAATATTTCATCTCTTCACTTCTCCACATGCAGACTTCCCCACTTCAGTTAGAGTTCTTGACAATCTCTCCTCATTAGAGCACCTTGCTCACAAGGTGCAAGTATGCTTCTCTGAGTTCCTCATATACAAGGCGGGAACATCCAAGTAATAGAGACTGCCCTTGTTGCAATGTGAACAACAAGGATTGCTTCCAATTTCCTTACACCATAGCTCTCAAGTAATAGGAAGATAAAACTTCCATACCAGTACGCAAATGCAACTATTGAAGGAGGATAACATTGCTGTCAATCATATGGTGGTGGCTGATTGTATTTGGGCAAATTAGATAACGTGGTAATTGCCTAAACAACATCAAATGCTCAATAATAAAGCAACAAAGCAAGTTTGCAAGCCCTTATACCGTCTATGGCAAAAATAATAACCAAAAGCGCAACAAACCAAAATGGCATAAGTTTGTATAGAATGACTTGGAAGCATGAAGCAATAACAACAAATAGGACAACAAATGCTAGGTTGATGTCTATAGCAAATGCCCTGTTGATGTTTACAAAGCCCAAACCTCTGGGAGTCCCACTACCTCCCTTTTCCATAACCAACTACCAATTTTCCCATAATTGGAGAACATCTCCCGCAGAACCTCTTCCATGACATTTAGAGCACAATTCTTGAATAACAACTTTGTATATTTAGCTGCTTGAGTAATTTCTTCTCGGGTGTGCATGAAGGAAAGCCAAAAAAACATTGGAAATCATGGGACAAATTATGTTTACCAATGGAAGAAGGTGGAATGGGGTTTAGAAATTTTAAAGATGTTCAAAAGTCTCTCTTCATGAAATTTGCGTGGAAGGTTATGGTGGAAGATGCTTTGTGGACAAAATTTTTTAGAGCCAAATATGTTAAAAAAAAATCATCTTTGTCTGGTAGATCAAAGAAAAGGAACAAGATTTTGGTGGAAGGTGTCCTCGTGCATCCCGAAAATTCTCAATCTTTCGAAATGGAAGATTAAAGATGGAAATGTATCCTTTTGGTTTGATAAGTGGCTGGATGATGGTCCTCTTTGTAATATGGCTCCTTGGGGTGATTCTCCAAGCTTACAAGTTAAAGATTGCAAAATTGAAAATATATGGGATACTAACTTGCTAAATCGACTGCTAGGGGGTGAAATGGTAGAAAAAAGTCTTGGAAGTCCTTACTAAAAGTAAAGTTGGGTCGGATTTGCTTGTATGGACAGTAATGATGGAAAATTCACTATTAAGAGTACATGGAATTGTGTTCGAGTAAGAGTGCCAAAGGTGAGATGGTCGGATTGGGTATGGCATCCGTGTATTCCAAAGAATATTTCCCTTACTATGTGGAAAGCTTTCAACAATGTTTTAAGTGTGGATGATAAAATAAGAAATGTTGGCATCTCTATAGTCTCAAAATGTGATTGTTGCTTGTTTGGTGGATATGAAGATAGAAACCATGTGCTTGCAAATGGAGATATTGCAAAGGAAATTTGGAGAAGAGTTCATGCACAGGTGGGTCTAGGCCTTACAACAAACTCATGGAACCAGGTAGTGGAAGCTTGGTTTTTAAAAGCTTCTAAGTCCTCACAAATGGGGCAACTACTGGGCATTAGTCCTTCGATTGTTACTTGGTGTATTTGGCTAAGAAGGTGCAAAGCACAGATGAAAGGAGAAAAAGAGTCGGCCTCTACCGTGTGGTATAAGATCAAGGCATGGATTGCAAAAGTGGAAGAAAAACTCAAAGCGAAGAAATTGTTGTCGAGACAAGACGGGGAAATTCTAATGGAGCTTGATATCTCAATTAAACCTCCCAAAAAATCAATCCCAAAGCTGGTTCGATGGACAAAGCCGGCAAGTGGGAGGCAAAAGTTGAATGTAGATGGAAGTTCTAAGGGTGTTGCAGGGGTAGGTGGAGTTATTAGAGATGAAAATGGAGATTTGCACATGGCCTTCTCGGTTTCGCTGGGTACAAGACCAAAAAACTTTGCAGAACTCATGAGTCTAGTACATGGCCTGCGCTTGATCAAAAGGCTGGGAGTGGTGCACCTCGATTTGGAGTTAGACTCAATGTTGGTGATCGGATGGCTGAAGGCATCAGTTTGTGAAGTTTGGTAGTTAAAGATTATTGGGAGGAAATTATGGAGCTTTTGAAAGGATTAGATATTGAAGTCACACATATATATATCAAGAAGGGAATGCTCTTGCAGATTATTTAGCATGATTGGGAGCAAGGGGCTGCACTCAACAATGGTTGTCTCAGAATGAGACGAGATGTGCTCATTTCTAAAGTACTTCACTCGGAAACAGTTAGACCACAAAGTCTTAGCAGTTAATAGCCGGTAGGCAAACTTCATATGCAATGATTTCTGAACATCCTTAAGGTCTCTCAGTCCCATACCCCCTTCTGAAATAGGCTTACAAACTTTCTCCCAAGATTTCCAATGATAATTTCTTTTACTGTCCGTCTCACCCTAAAGAAAATTGGCCAAGAGAGAGTTAATTCGAGACACGGTCACCCTAGGAGGAATATTCATCACAGACATTAAGTGAATCAGCATACTAGATAAAACGTGACGCAACAAGATAAGTCTTCCCCCATGTGAGAGAAGCTTCATTTTCCAACTTGAGATTTTTCGCCTAATTTTCTCAATAATCAGCTCCATAATCCTCGACGTCAATCTTCCTGAAACCAATGGAGCACCCAGATACGAAACAGGAAAAATGCCTTCTTTATAACCTGTAATTCTCAACAACCCACGCCTGCGGGTTGAAGAAATATGCTTCGACAAGAACATAGCAGATTTATCTTTACTAATAAGTTGACCCACCATTTCTCATAAGTCTCAAGAGTGTGAACAAGGTTTTTCATAGAACGCGTGTTACCATTCGCAAAAATCAAGATATCATCTGCATAGAGTACATGAGAAACCTTAGAAGCACCCACCGGATGATGGAAATTACGAATATCCCCGGCAACGGCGCCAAAATTTGATTACGCCCAAAGAATAACGCGGTAGTTGTAGTACAGCTTTGGGGTGTCGATTCCACAGAGAGACAAATTAAAAGAATAGTAGAATAATACAAAGAAACTAAGAAAAAATATTAAGTGATCAATGGAGAACAAAGTTAATTTTTAAATGTAAATTAAAGTGAAGCAAAGTGATTAACAGAAAAAGTACTTAAATTTGACAAACAGTAGAGCGTTAGGAATCCCTTGCACAAATCCGGTATTTTAATTATTCTTGATTCATTGGATAACTCAATTGAAAACTCAATTCCCAAAATTTCCAATCGGAAGATATAGATTTATAAACCAAGATTAAACCAAATATAACCCTATGAAGAATCATTCACCACTTTTAAAAACGTAAATTATTATCACTATTGAGAAAATCCAACGACGACAATATACTCAAGAAGCGATATTGCAGCAAAGAATTAAATCAATATAGATAAATAATTGATCCAAACATAATCAAAGAATAAATCCATTCAATAGAAAAAGCATGACTGAATCCATAAACAGAATAAATTCTATGATTATTCGGAGGAAGGAACAAGAGGAAGGAATTGAATTGTGATGTCAATTTTTTTTTTTGAGAAGTCTAGTCAGCACTTCCTCCATAATAATGAATAACAGGGGCGAGAGAGGGTCCACTTGACGAAGTCCTTGGGCTGAGGAGAAATAACCAGTGAAAGTCCCATTCATCAAATTTTGCAATAGTAAAATAAAATAATGAAGTTGATCATAATGATAATGATAATAATTGAAATTAAAGAGACAAGAATAATATAAAATATTAATAAAAATTTGAAGTTTATATAATATATTATTGTGACACAGAAGGCCCAATCCAAAAAACCAAAATAATATATAAGAAAACACCTTAACACAAAATACACAATAACTTTTACAATAGTAAAATAAAATAATGAGGACCATTATAATAATAATAATAATAAATTGAAATTAAAGAGCCAATAATAATATAAAATATTATTAGAAAATTTAAGTTCATATAATATATTATTATGACAAAGAAGACCCATTTCCGAAAAACTAAAATAATCTATAAGAAGAAAACACCTTAACACAAAATACACAACAACTTTTACAATAGTAAAATAAAATAATGAAGATGATCATTATAATAAAAAAAAATCGAAATTAAAGAGAAAATAATAATATAAAACATTATTAGAAAATTGAAATTTATATAATATATTATTATGACACAGAAGGCCCAATCCGAAAAACCAAAATAATATATAAGAAGAAAACACCTTAACACAAAATACACAACAACTTCTACAATAGTAAAATAAAATAATGAAGACGATCATAATAAAAAAAAATGAAATTAAAGAGTCAATAATAATATAAAATATTATTAGAAAATTGAAATTTATATCATATATTATTGTGACACAGAAGGCCCAATCCGAAAAACCAACATTATATATAAGAAAACACCTTAACACGAAATACACAACAACTTTTGTAATAGTAAAATAAAATAATGAAGACGATCATAATAATAATAAAAAATCAAAATTAAAGAGCCAATAATAATATAAAATATTATTAAAAAATTAAAGTTTATATCATATATTATTATGACACAGAAGGCCCAATCTGAAAAACCAAAATAATATATAAGAAAACACCTTAACACAAAATACACAACAAATTTTGCAATAGTAAAATAAAATAATGAAGATGATCATAATAATAATAAAAAAATTGAAATTAAAAAGCCAATAATAATATAAAATATTATTAGAAAATTGAAGTTTATATAATATATTATTGTGACATAGAAGGCCCAATATATAAGAAAACACCTTAACACAAAATACAAAACAACTTTTGCAATAGTAAAATAAAATAACGAAGAACATAATAATAATAATAATAAATTGAAATTAAAGAGCCAATAATAATATAAAATATTATTAGAAAATTGAAGTTTATATAAAATATTATTATGACAAAACAGGAAAAGTGTAAAAAAAACAATCTTGTGTCCTCATTGGGTTTGGGATTAATGAGAAAGCTTTGAATAAAATACTAGAAACAAGTTTTAAGAAGGTTTAAATTTTTTTGGATCGTTCCAAAATGTTTGCAAAAGACATATTTGAACAATCTTTTTGTGCTTATATATGTGTGTGTGTACACAATGCAATCAAACCTTACAATGTCTTTTGTGTCTAGACAGAAAGTATCCTCCTTATCAAGAGATCTAAATATATAAAAGACTCGCCACTATTCATTTCAAGACCTGTAAGTGCCTTTTTAGACATATTATATATATATATTTATATCTCTTTTTGCTGGTCCCTGCTTGTAATGTTTTGTGGGTACTTACTAATAGCAAATTAATTTTGACAAATATTTTATTTTATGAATTTTGATATGTGATATTGATCTATGCTTTTAATGGGTTCTCTTTTCATGGTATTTTTTCATTTCATGTGTTATTTTGTTATCTTCGTTTCCTTGCTGATTTAATATGTATTTTTCAACATATTAATCAATAAAATTGTTTATAGCATTTAAAATGCACCATGAAGGTGTGCATTTCGAATTCAGTAGTTCTTAATTATTTATTTAGTCTTGGTTGTGTGGAACAATATCCAACGTTTGGAAGAATTATTCCATTCAGTTAAAAGATTCAGCTTCATTTGGGGATGATCAAATGACTACGTCAATTGATGAACCTTCAAATGATGATGTCCAGCATATAAACATCATTCAGGACTTCATTGTTCTACAAAAAGTGTCAAAGAGACAATGAATTTTCCGCACTGATGTTGACATCGATGAATTGGCTTTGTCTCATAAAGTATGTATTCCTCCTGGTGTTAATGTCTGTGTAGTTGATTCAAAGGCAACTTCATCATTAAATAATGTGACAAATCGTTCTGATTGTCCAAGTGATTCTATGGATTTCCTGACACATAAATCAAGAAACACATGCATAGATGAAACAATCGTCTCTAATCAACTTTTGATTCAACAGGTTTTCCTGAAATTATTTTTCTATCTTTCTTATTCAAATAGCCTTATATTCTTTTTCATTGAAATTTGGAAACATCCTATTCAAATAGGCTCCATGTGTTATTCGGAAAGAGTCAAACTTTGAAACAAGTATACTACCACCTTGTAGGAGTAAGAAACAAATATAATTATATCATTCATTCTTCTGATTACATTGTCAACTCTTGCCACTCTTCTAGTAGTGTCCTTAGTCAAACCATTAAAAGAATTCGATGGGTTTACGCCTATTGTCTTGTATTCATTTTTTAACTCAATAGGTGGGGGGCATCGCTGCTCTATTGGACTTAGACAATTATTGCAAGCCGTGTCATCTAAAGCATATTCTTTGCCATATGTGCCTTGTTCCAAACATTGTAAAGCAAATTGATTTTATCATGAAACAAACGGATTTTGCTGTGCTGATGGGACAATTGTTTTGACCACAAATGATGTCCTTGATCAGCTTTATGATCTTTTTACCTCCAACACAGATGAGGCCATGCATTTTAAGACCTACGTTCGGACTTATAATAACAAGTTCGCGTTTACATCTTTTGGAGTTAAATTCGATAGAGATCTTTACAGACAGAATAGAGGGATTTATACCTTCCGAACTCAGGGACAGATCTATCATTGTATCAATGATTTAGACCCTTTAAATGATCGTCCTTCTTATCTCCAATTGTATTTCTATGATATTGAGCATGAATTAGAAAATCGCATTTCTGATTCAAACAAAATGAATCCATCAATTATAGCTTAACTCATCGATATTCTTCGCATCAATCTATATTCTGTGTTTTTCCAGTCTCTTGATGATTTGCCAAATTTAAAAAATCAAGTAATCCATATAAGATCAGATGCTAGCCTAAATCAACGTGTATTCAATGCCCCGACATCTTCACAAGTTGCAGCAATATGAGTTGAAAATGAAGATGCAGATCAGTTGGGAGGATGGAACATTTATGTCTTTAGTCATTATGGTGGAAGTCATATAGTTTAGTATTATTTTGGCTGCTATGATCCACTTCAATATCCGTTATTATTTCGTTTTGGAGATACTGGTTGACATCAAGGCATTCAAAGGATCAATAGAGGAAGAACATTAATATGTAATAAAACAACCCAATCAATAGATCCTCACCAATCAATATCAGAAGAAGAATTACTTACAAGAGAACAGCGAGGTAAGGGTGTAATCTTAATCTTCCCATTTTGTACTTAGTTTGTAGACGTCTAATTTTGTAATATTTCATTCTCCTTCAACTTTTGTAGCATTAAACAGGAAAATGAAGGATCCAATTGTTTTGTGCCGTAAATATTATTGTTACAAATTGCAAATCAAAGAAAATATCAGATCAATTTAGTTGCTGTGTGGTCGTCTATTGCAACAATTTGTTGTTGATATGTGTGTTAAGATCGAGACGTCAAGATTATATTATTTTCGTAGCAAACAACAACATATTCGATCTGAATTATATCAAGGTATTGCTGATACCATTATACTTGGGGAAACTAATGCTTCTAATGTTGGAAAACAGATTATTCTACCTTCGTCGTTTATTGGGGGTCCAAGAGACATGCGAAAAAGATATATGGAAGCAATGACTTTAGTTCAGCATTATGGTAAACCAGACATTTTTTTAACAATACATGCAATCCAAAGTGGCAAGAAATTTCAAATGAATTACGCCTACATGAGGAGAGTCCAAATCGGCCTAATTTGGTTGCTCGGGTCTTTCGTGCAAAATTAGAAGAATTAAATGATCGATTACTCAAGCGGCAGATATTTGGAAAAGTCTTAGCATATGTTTAGCATACTTAGATTGAGATAAGACTACACCATGGGAGTTGGACTAACTTGAATGCCCAAAAATTAGTGTATGGGACCCAGATCTTTCATAACAAATTGTTGACTAAGAGTACTAGTGAAAGCATTAAGATGTGAGGGTTTTGAACAAGTTAGAAGAATATCATCTACATATAATAGTAAACAAATAATGCCTAGAGATGAGTGATATATGAAAAGTGAAGGGTCAGCAGAGCTACACTGGAAACCATAGGCAATAAGGAAAGTACTAAATTTATCAAACTAGACATGAGGGGCCTGTTTTTAAGTCATATAACTATATAAGGCCTTGTTTAGCTTGCAAACCTAAGAATTAAAACTAGGATGGATAAAACCTAGAGATTGGTCAATAAGCACGTCCTCCTAGAAATCACCATGGAGGAAGGCATTCTTGACATCGAGTTGGCGAATATCCCAATGGTGAACAAGGGCAATACTGAGAATGATCCGGATGGTGCCGAGCTTGATTTGTAATAACCCCGCCCTGGGAAGGGTGGAATCGCTACTTACATACGTGTTCTCTTTTTTTTTTCCTAATAATATGCGATCAGTATGAACATAACACACATGTACTCTAAATTTCTAATTTAATAAAGGGGAACACCTGATACACATTCTATTCGAGCATTCATCCATAAAAGACTTTTAGAGTCCATCATAATTACACGAAACGTAACTAGTTCTAGCTAGGAAGGGACTCCGTCCCTACCATACATACAAAAGGAACTCAATCAATGTTTATGGGATTACCATCAACCCACCATAACAGTTACACCATACTAAAAGATACATGGTTTAAAGTCAAACCCGACAAAACGTCTCGACAAGGGACCCATCCCAATATAAAAACATCTATACATATAACCCATCATCCATGCAAGGTCAAACCAACAAGGAAGACACTAAGTTTTTGCCTCTCCCTCTACAATAGTGCCTTGCTCCTCAGCTCTTTCGTCATTACCTAGCGTTTAAAACATAAAAACAAAGTGAGTCTAATACTCAGTAAGTAGTACACCATGCCGTTAATGTACTAATCATCTATTCTTTTTCTTTTGAAAACATGCATACATAAATATTTTGAGAATTTGTCAATGCTTTCATGCATAAACATTTTAAGGAATAAACAATACTTTCATGCATAAACATATTTGAGAAATAACTATGCCTTCATGTTTCTTTTTCCTTTTGGCTAGTACACACTGTTACGCCCCGTGTGTTAGGATTAGCAGTCTTCCTTTAGACCTGATTCTGCCCATGGCCGCGGGTTGGGAATCCCTCAGTCAGGGGGCAGCACTGGGTGCACCGTTAGTGCTACTTACCTGGCATTGCAATCTGCCCAGTCCTTTGGTACCATCATTCATTTATCAGTCATGGCCATTACGTAAGTTTATACATTAAAACATTCATTTCTTTTCAGTCATTTCTTTTTGTTTCCTTTGCAATCAAAATATTTTCATCATCTTTCTTAGTTAATGAACAAGACAAATTTTCAGTTTCTTGAGAGAGCATGCATGATAAAAGTTCATGATTTTAGAATGATTCGCGAATGCCCTATTTCATACTTTACAGCCAATCATAACTTATAGAATGTTTAACAGGGGCTATCAAGAAATGACTTGTACATCGTATATTCATTTGCTCTTTTCTTTAGAAGAACATTTGCAATAAGAGAGAGAGACATTCTTTCATAAAGAGAACTTGGTGTAAGAAGTATGGTCATAGCTACTTACCTATATGCTCATCGATACTTCCAACGTCAATATAGGTCCCATTCCAATAAATAGCATAAGCTTGTTAATACTCATACAATATTCTTTAGCCCTCCCTTTAAAAGATAAAACCATGATATTACAATCTAACGTCCCTTCTATGCTTAGCATTAACCCGATTACTACTCCTCAACTCAACTTACAAGAGCAATAAATTAAATATTAAGACATGCTAGCTGTCCATGAAAGGCTATTTTAAAAAGCTTACATGAAAAGTAGTTAAGAATTCATAGGCTTCAAGAAAGGTCTCTTTGGTTCAAGCTCACTTTGGATTATGGACATTAGGAGATAAAATCTGAAATTCTCAACAATGGGCTTTAAAATAGATTTAGGCAACTCAAGTAAGCTAAACAAGCTTAGGAAACATGCCCTTTAAATCAACTTGTGGTCCCTCATTATAAAAGGTTAACTTATCAATATTTTGGACTCTTGGGTTAGGTAGAATTTAACCAAACGAGGGACAACAGACATGGGCTATTTTTACATCAAGATGTGGCATGGCGTGGGCTTAGGGGTAGTTGGACAGCTTTACATATCATAATATATCATGCACAATTAATCTCCTATACCTAAATCAACTATGCTATAATCTAATCACACAAGTAATATTTTAAATAGTTTAGATAACATATCCCATTAAAATTAAAGTAGCATAAAGTATAGCAAGGTTACCCATTAAGCAACTTTAAAACCTTTAAACGCTCAAGCTTATGCTTTACTCACTTAATACCTTTCAAAAGCAAGATATAAAATTACAAGACCCAAGCAAAACCTCTAAAACAAACTTCTAGCATCCTAAAAACAAATTACCAACCAACCTCAACACAAGACATATGGTACCAACATCTATAAACTAAAATCACTTTAATCATCACCTGTCATTAAACCAAGTTTAATAGCAACATAGCATTTTTTAAATATATGAAAATACATAGCAAAACAACCATAATACCATTCGGTTTAGGCCAAAAATAGGGCATACATATTATTTGCAACATAGGAATTTAACTACACCAAAACACAACCTAAAACAACTTAGTTGGCTTCCAAAATCACAATAAATCAAATGCGTCAAGTTAGGGTTTTTACCTTAAGCTCTTAGTCCCTTTCAAAACACAAGTGGGGGACCAAATAGTGGTATAGCCATGTACATGATGAATGAAATGATGGCACTGTGTTAAACCCTAAAACTGAAATATCATAGGTAAGAAAAATGGTGAAACTCGAAACCCACATGTAAATCATACTAGGGAATAAACCAAAAGTCTATTACCTTCACAATTTCACCCTTTGGAAGATGAAATCAAGTTTTGGTTCCAAGCTTTGACTCAGAACCAAAAATGGGTATGGAGGGAGTGTTCTCATATGGCTTGAAGAGGATGAGAGAAAAATGTTTTTCTTCTTTCCTTGCTATGGAGTCACAAAGCTTGAAGAAGATGAAAGGAGCTTGTTTTCTTGAAGATGAGAAGAGAGGGAGGTGACATCAACTTTAGCTTGCTTGGAGAGGAAGATGAAATTTTCTTTCTATCTTGAGTGTAGACCGGCGGGTATGGGGAAAGACAGCTGATGAAAATTTCCCTTGGATTAACATCGACCGACCTTAGCAGTGTTCCTTGACACTTTTTCCACAAATTTCTAATATTACATGAATACCGACCATTCATACGTATCAAAATCTCACGGCTATTCAGGCGTATTAAAAGAATGTGTCAACTTTTTCCATCTTTAATATTTGGTAGTTCTACAGACCCCGCTTGCAAGTCCCGCTCGTAGATCTCGCTTGACGTGGCTTGCCACGTGGCAACCAAGTCTTTATTTTAATTATTAAAAAAAATGAAAGAAGAAGGGGATCCTTCATTTCACAATCCCGAAAACCCTTTTCTACTCCTCTAGATTCTCCTTCTCAAAAGTCAGCCCATCAAATTCAGTTAGAAGAAGAAGAAGAAGGAGAAGGAAGAAGTAGAAGAAGAACAATGAGATCCTTCATTTCTGAAAAGAGGAAACATCATTTTGAAGCTTGTGATTTTCTAAGGTCTTTTGGTTCAATGAGTTTCCCAACTCTAACTTTTATATGGTGCAGGCCTCATACGTAATCTTTCAATTTCCCATAAAGAGTACTAAACTCATCTTAACATCCAAACACACTTTAAACTCAATTTAGATGGACCCCACATAACTCTCTCAAGTACTCAACTCACTACTATTAAAAAATAACTCAACTCAGCTCACCTCAGCTCAACATCCAAAGGAAGCTTAAGGGATTAAATTGTTTTTTCCCTTTTTTTGGTTGCCTTAGCTGTAGAGTTGGAGGAGTGGCAATGATTTTTTGGTCGTTGTTCCCTTCTTCCATCACAAGGAAGCAAATGGATGGTAGATATCTATTCACCTTATAGATATTTTTCACCTACCAATCTAATGGTAGAGAATAATTGGGCCATTTTTTCAATAAGTAAAATTAGAGAGATTAAGGAAAATATTGTATAGTCTTAAAATCATGCCCTTGATTTATTTTAATAAATCTCATTTTAAAATAAATCATACTCATCTTAAAATAAAATAATTAAAATCTTTATTTTAAAATGCATAAAAGAATATTTCACGTAAATGAATTAATAAAAATGATGTAAGAGTCTACGCAATAGGACTCGGGTATTACATGATTACAGGAGATAACGTCTTTGTATAATTGACACCATCAATTTGGTTGAAGCGCTTGGCAACAAGGCAAGCTTTCAACCGATTGAGAGTATCATCGGCATTGATTTTGGTCTTGAAGACCCACTTGCAACCAATAACATCCATGTAAGGGGAACGAGGCACGAGTGTCCCAAGTGTTGTTGTCTTGGAGAGCTTGGATCTCTTCTTGTAGTGCTTTGGTCAAGCCAGCATAGTTAAGGGTGGAGCGTATTGTCTTTGGTTCCTTGGGAAGGTCAACAACAGTGTGATAGTGGGTGTACTTCAAATTGGGTCTACAGATCCTAGCCTGAGAGCGGGTTACCATGTTGTGCAAGGAAGATCCGAAATGAGTGGATCAATGGGCGGGAAGGGTCGGCAAAGGGGGGGGGGGAAGATCATCATCTTGGGCACTAGGAGGCTCAACTCGGGGTGAAGCAGGAGGAGACAGCTCCACTAGAGTCAAAGATGGTATAGGGGTGGCGTAAATCACTGGTGACGTGGAGTCAGCTTGGTGAATGCCAATCCACAAATGTTGATAAACTTTGGTCAAAAGAGGGAGGGAGGTGGAGATTCCCAAAATGTTTGCAAGGGAAGGTGGATTCATAAAAAATATGTCAAGAGATGAAGGTCAGATGAGAGGTGGTAGCATTTATACCCTTGGTGTTTGTCACTATAGCCCATAAAAATACATGGGAGAGTTTTTAGACCAAATTTGTTGTGCTTATTGTCCCAAGTATATGGGTAGGATTTAGACCCCAAAGACCCGACGAGATGTGTGGTCGGGATAATAACCATGAAGAAGGGAAAATGGTGAGTTCAGATCTAATGTAGTTGAAGGAAGACGATTTATTAAGAAAACAGTAGTTGATAAAACATCGACCCAAAAACGTTTTGGAACACCACTTTAAAAAAGTAAGGTCATACCTAATTCACAAATTGGTTGATGTCGTTGTTCCACTAAGCCATTCTGTTTGGGGGTATGAAGGCATGAGTATTGATGGAGAATACCTTGCTATTGAAGGTAAAGATTGAGTTGGGCGTTGGTTAACAAACCACCACCATCGGTTTGAAAGATTTTGATATTTTTATTGAATTGAAGTTCAACAAAATTTTCAAATAAAATAAAAACATTAAAAAATAAGATTTTTTTTCCTTAAAGGAATAAACCACATATATTTAGAAAAAACATCAACAAGACATGTATGATATTAAAATTTTTCAACATAGAAAATTAGTACGGGTTCCCATAAATCACAATAAATTTTATCAAATACATTTAAACCAATAATAGAAAAGGGTAAAAATGAGAGTTTGCTCATTTTGCCTAACTAGCAACTCTCACAAAGAGAGTTGTTTTTATTTTGTTGAGAACAAGAAATAAGACTTTGAGAACCAAGAACACTATGTAGAGATGCTTGGGATGTCCCAATCGTTAATGTCACACTTCTTTAGAAACAATTCGAAATGAGTGGAGAAGTGTGCTTCAAGTAGTGAAGACAGTACATATGAGCTACCCTACCGTCGTCTGTTTAACAATGTGCAATTGGTTGCCCTTTTCTTCATAGAAAAATTAACACCATAAAATTTATAATTATAGGAATAATGAGTTGTTAATTAGCTAATTGGTAAAAAAAATTTTGCCAAATCAAGAACAAGTAAAATATCTTTTAATTTAATCATAAAATCTCCACCATGAATAAAGGTTTCACCAATGTGTGTGATTGTGAAGACTACTTTCACCAATTAGAAAAGCGTCATTACTGAGATATTGACGAAGGTTAGATAGCACACCTAAGATACTAGTCATGTAGGCAGAAGCACCAGTGTTTGCAGCCCATTCTGCTGCATGAGTGCATGAGTGCCACTTTCAAGAGTAAGGGAAGTCAATGCTTGCAAAGTATCATCAGATTGGAGATTGAGATCATGGTCGAACTAGTGGCAACATTTTAATGTCTTTTTTCTGCAAATTTGATAGGTCTCCACTTTATCACGAGTAGTGTCACGATCTGTGGTGTCGATGGCAGCAGAATTGTGGGTCCCACTAGAGGAGACAAGACTTGTGATTGGCTTGGGAGATGCCACATCCTCTGGAGGAGAATGAGCGTTGTTTGACCTTGTTCCCATGTCCAGTTTTGTTCCCATAGAAAGCATACGCCTGTGTTGAAGGATTCATGAAGTTGAGTTTGCATCTCGTATCCTTGCAACAGCGGCACAAGCTCGATGTAGGAAGGCATCGACAGCTTAAGCATGGAGGTGGTGAAGGGTTCGTATTTCGGACCAAAGCTGTTGAGGAGGGAAAAAACCTTCATCTTGTCACTCACAGGACATTCGATTGCAGTAAGGTGGACACTTACTGTCTTGAAGCTTTGGAGGTGATCTTGTAGTGACATCCTGGCTTCCTTCCTCATGTGTGTCAATTGTTGAGTAAGCTGAAATTCCCTTTCTTGGGATTCTTGGGCATAGGCTTCTTGAAGGGTGTGCCAGACTTCATATGAAGTCTCAAGCCTGACCACCAAGCCAAGTGACTCCTCGGAGAGGCTACTGATAAGCCATCTAAGGAGTAATCGGTCAGTTCTTTGTGACTGGTTGTTGTGGCTTCATCTGTGATGAGATCATACGGTGGAGGGGAGGCAGTGTCTGTGAGGTGTCCCATGAGGTCTTAGCTCTCAGCCAAGGCCATGACCTGCTCCCGCCTTAAGGGGTAATTCCCCTGGTTCAACCATAAGGTCACGAAATTGTTGACTGAAAATGAGATTGACGCCATGGGAGTAAGGCTCTCTTGCTTGCTGAGAATGAGTCTTTGTGGTAGGAGATCTCCCATCTATAGTCTGCCACAACCATCACCACCGAGGAGAGGGGCTAGAGGAGGCAAGGAGATGCCACCTCGAAGTGGAGGCAAAGGAGACTCAAAAGTGTTGGGAAGAGTATTTCGCTACCCTGGCGAAGGTGGTGGACACGGTCCGTGACTCACAAGGCCAGGTGTGTCAACCAACTACAGTCCTAGAAGGACGCACTGATAGTGTAATGTTTCAAGCTACGAGAAGGTCAGGAGGCAGCTGAACCCCAACTCTTGGAGCTATCGGAGTCCCAAAGGCAACTAGAGGGGGGTCTCGGGGCAAGAGGGTGACAAAATTGGAGGTCGAGCTTGCTACTGCCAATGTGAAACTTGCCTGGTTTACACTCGAGCTTACAATGGCCAAGCACCTCTGCAACCAAGCTTGGAGTCGCGAATACTCCCGAGGGCTAGAGAAACTGAAGAAGCACTGGATGTCAATCCTCGTTGCTCTCACTAGGGCTTTGGATCATGCGCAGTTTGCCCCGACTCAGGCGAAGCGTCTCCCTCTTGATTCTTGGGGCACAGTCTGATGCCTGAAGCCTTCCCTGCCTCGCCGCCTTGCCAACGGCCCTGACTATTTTTTTGGGAATCCTCTACTAGGGTTCCCACCTAGTATTTGACTTGTTATCAATGAATGAGGTTTCCTCTTGAACTTTCATCTTTCTCCTTTTTGCATGCTTGGCTTTGCTGTCTGTCGTCCTTGTTCTTGTGTTCCTTTCATCGTGGGTCTAGGCATAACTATCGGGACCCTCACATGCGGTCCCTGGCCAGCCCGGACCTTGCATGGAACTTTCCTTTGTGACTTAGGCCTAAGTCAACGGTCACTGGCGAGGAGAGGAGAGGAGAGTGGGACACTTGGCAGAGGTGTTCCCCCTTTATGTTGCACAGGTGAGGCGTAAGTGTGGAGCGTCAGGCTCGGGGGCCATGCAGGATCTGAGATCGACCTCTTTGGTTGGCAAGGGGAGAATGGGACACTTGGGATATGTGCTCCCTTTTCAACCATCGAGGCATGAGCATAGAGCATCGACTTCGGGGGTCAGGCGAGATTCTTGATCGACTGCATTGGCAGGTGAGGGGGAAATGGGACACTGGGAAATGTTTTCATCCTTTAGGCCATCAAGGTGCAAGTACAGAAAATTGGCCTCAGGGGCTAGGTGGGATCCGAGATCGACCTAGGGGTTCCCCCCTTCGGCCGTCGAAGAGCGAGCACGGAGCATCCATGAATTCCCCCATTTGTGACTTGAAGGATGTCTTCAGCGTTGACAAAATCGTCTGCCCAATCCATGAATTCCACAAGATCACAGAGTTCTTCCTTGCGATCTCAACCATAAATGAGCTGAAAGGCCACAAGCCTCCCAAGAGTGCCACCAACGTGATTGTTTCATCTTGATCATCAGTGGCCAGTCACTCCTTATTGAAGCGATATAGGTACCCTTTCAAGCTCTCTTCTTCCCTTGGCTTCACGGTGAGTAAGTAAGCGGTTGGTCATCTTCTATTTCGGTTGGCCATGAATTAAGTTAAGAACTATCAATCAAGCTTTTCAAAGTAGTGAACGAAGCCCTCGAACCATGGCTGGGGTAGAACTTTTCAGAATGAGGGGGAACGCCCGACACGCTATCTCTCCTAGGAAGCCATCTACTGTCATGTAGGTTTTGAATGTTTCTAAGTGTTCGGTCAGATCCTTGGATCCATCATACATTTCTATCTGGGGGGCTTTGAACTTGGGTGGGAGTGACACTGCCATCACCTCTAGATTGTACAACAAGTCTGTGTTGCTCAGTATTTAATCCACAGACGAGGACCCTCCCAATCTATTCGCCATCTCCACGTAATAGTCTTTGAGGCCCCATAGCTCCTTAACACTTCGTTGTCTCACCTCAGAGCCTTAGTGTCTGCCATCAGTTTCTTTATTTGTTCCTCCTCCTCCGCCATTCTACCTCCCATGTTCATGAGTGAGGATTGCTGCTCAAATGTTGTGCGCGAGCATGTGGGGTCCAACATACAAATGGCACGCTATTATTGTTAGGCCAAATAAGATTGGATCACAGCACGAGTTGTTAGGACTTGTTTTGTGTACTGCCCATTGAAGGAGTTGTCTTCAACTTACTACCTGCAATAGGAGGGGAAGGTTGGCCGAAGTTGGGAAGCTTCCGATGTCGAAGTCGGTGAACTCTCCTTTCGTTTTTCAAGTATCCAGAGACTGAGTATCCCTTTCCTGTCTTCTATAGCTTTTTGCCTTTTTACCTGTTGTCATGGGTTCACTTTTGCATCGTTCCTCATGAAACCCGTCTGTCATGATCATTCCCGCTTTTCATGGTGAAGGCGGGATATGGCATTTAATGTGGCCATCAATAGTAGGCATCGAGCCCAATTTAATGAGGAAAGGGGACGAGCCCCTGACCGAATCCCCTTCTCGTGGTGGACACTGTCTGGGCCCAATTTCTTCAGATTCCTCTGGTTTACTCTTTTCACAAATCGTGGGTAGGATAGTATGGGCTTGGCCCAACGTGTTAAGATCTCCCTTCCAAATTCTAATAGCAATACACAATATTTACAACAAAGGGTCATTGTTAGGAGTGTAAAAATTAACCAAAAAACTGCAAAATCAGCCCGGACAGGCCCAAACCGGTGGAATTGGTCCAGTTTTGGACCTGTCTGGACCAGGACCAATTCCCTTAGTTCTAAAACCGGCCCGTACAGGTCCGGTTATGGTTCTATGCTTTTTAGGACCGGACTGGTTCACTATATTATATATAATTTTTATATATAATATATATAATAATATAAATTATAATTATATTATATATATCTAATATATCTAATAAAATAAAATTTTAATTTTAAACATGAAAATTTATTTGATCACATGCTTTAAACATAAATATATATTAATAACATTTTATGGCCTAATAAATTTTCAACATATTCTTTTTTATAAATATATAATACATTAGTAATACTAATATACATTAGTATATTAATTACATTTTGTTTTAATTAATTAGTATACTAATGTATATTAGAATATTAATTACATTTTATCCCCTAATACTAATACTATTAAAATCGAAAAATCAGATTGAACTGGACCGGAATCGATAAAATCGAAGGTACCAGTTTAGAAGAATAACCAATGCGTAATCGATTTTGGAAATACAAAATTGATATATACCGATTTGATCCTAAATTTTATTCAAAATCGAACCGATTACACTCTTAGGCTATGTTTCGGTAACAAAAGTATCTCAAAACTTTTCGTACGGATGAGAATACTTCACATACCAAACAACATTTTTTTATTTTCAAACATATGTCAGCATTCCTGTCTCTACACAACACAGATACTGTTTGCACTCTCAATATAGTGTTTCACCCATTTCAGTCGAGATCATGTCAACGTGCGACGGAGAGGGAGGGGGAGGTTCGTGGTGGCTGGGTCTGTGAAAGATGGTTGCCGGTGTGAGGTGGTGGAGGTACTGTCGCCTGGGTGGTCGCGTACGGCGGCCCAAGTGGACAGAAACCACCGAAACCCATTTCGGTTGGGTTACCGCAGGGGAGAGAGAACGCTACGCGTGGGGGAGATCAATGGTGGCTGGGGAAATCTCCGGCGTGAGAGGAAGTCGCCAATGGTGGCGGTAAGCCCAAGTGGTCGCATATGGCAGCGCAGGTGGAGAGAATCGGACCACACCCATTTCGGTTGGGTTACCACAGGGGAGAGAGAGAGAGAGTCGCGCGTGGGGGAAATTGGTGGTGGCTGGGGGAGTCGCCAGTGGTGGCGGTGAGGCCGGGTTGGATTGAAACCCATTTCGGGCGTGGCTTCGAATCGGGCAGAGCGGAGAGAGAGAGAGAGAGTGTGTGTGTGTGTGAGGAAAGAAAAAAAATACTATAATATTTATCACTATTATATATAAATTAAAAATAAAATCACTATAATATTTATTACTAAAAATAAAATTATTATAATATTTATGAGACCGACACATTTTTTAACTATCTATCTAAAAATTAACAATTCAACATACTTTATACATCTAAATAACTCAAACTACTATCAATGGAATCCACAAACTTACTCTAATCTCTACTCATAATTATTTCCAAAACTTCTCACTATCCAAACTAAACCCGCTCACTGCAAAGTATAGCATTTGATTTTTCGATCTCAAGCGGTTTTTTCTTATACATATAATTTAAATGCAACCTTTTAACAAGGTGATATGACAATGATTATTTTGTTTTGCACGTGGCACCATAATAACTGAGTATCATCTACTTTAAAAACGGACGAAGTTGATCGTACACGTGGAAATATGAATAACAACTTTCCTATAATATCTTCTTAATTATTTATGCACTTTTAGCCGGCGAGAGTAAACCTCTCTTTTTAAGCTTCTCGTTAAAAAGCTAGGGCCTTACTTTATAGGAAAAACAAGATTTTATAAAGGAATGATAATTTTTTTACAATTATGTTTTAAAATTAGAATATTTATATAAAATGATATTAATTTTATAAGTTATTTTTATAAAAACGTCTTTCATTTAAAATATAATTGTATTAATTATTTTAAAAAAAGTGTATGTTTATAATTCTTTTTTAATTAAATAAAATAGTTACTACGACTTAGGACCGGTTAGAATTAATGAAAAATTCTAGATATAAGCCCCACATTCCTACATACCACTTAAAAATATGTGATTTTATTTTTTTACTCTCATATTGCTTAACATGTAAATTATGAAGTATGCGACTAAAAAAATAAAATCACATATTTTTAAGTGATGTACAAAAATGTGAGACTTCTGTGTAGCTCGTCTCAAAATTAATTTTTCTATATTTAAAAGGTATGGTAATGAATAATGATATGCCAAACTTGGTTTCTTTGGAGTTTGGAGCATGCAAGAGAGCTTTCCACGCCCACATACCCTATACTCTAAAAATAGGAAACAGAAATAATGGATGTCTGCAGCCGACAAAAGATAAGATAGGCCGTCTCTCTCATGGGTAGCATGTGGTCTTCATTTGCCGATCATCTTATAAATATTTACCTGGTCGTGTACTTGGGTGTTAGACCGATGAATCAATAGAGGGACGTACGTGTGATGATTTGGAGAAAAGATGGGGAGTTTATATATATATATATATATATCTATTTTTAAAGAGAAAAATTAAAATAACGAAAATTCTTATTGCAGACTGCCTTGCATGCTTAATGAAATGTAGTGATTCATTATTAAATGAAACACTGCATTTCATTAGTGGGAAAGTGAAATCTGCAACAAACAGCCCCCCTCCCAACTGGCTCATATATATTCGCACTGAATCTCCCCCTGATAGTTGCTGCCTTCTCTTCCCATCAAGCGAAACCCATGCAAAGCTTCTAGCATCTACTGGTATCTGCCAAATACGACAATAAAGTAGCAAGAACCATGATCAATAAGCAAACTGTACCAGTGACATAAAAGATAGAACATCAGTTCTTGTATCATACTTGAAGCAACTTCATGTGATGACAGAATGGTTTTAGACTCAAAATAAAGTAGAAAGAGAGAAAATTTGGCATGAAACTAGTACTTTCCTAGATACTTTGAAGAACTAAAAGGCATTCAAAAGATGACATCCAACTACTTCACTGATAGGACAAAATGGTTTTAGACTCAAAATAAAGTAGAAAGAGAGAAAATTTGGCATGAAACTGCTAGTACTTTCCTAGATACTTCTTTGAAGAACGGCATTCAAAAGATGACATCCAACTACTTCACTGATAGAAATACGAGTATAACAAAACTTTTTTTTTCAAGTATGACAGAAGTCAATGTGAATACAAGTAGCAGAACTGAGAATGCTTTGGATATGAGTGCTGATCAATACTCGAGAATTTATATTGGGCCGTGCTGATGTGAGTGCTGTATGCCCGAGAATTTTCCAAGCAATACAATTAAGCAGTTGAGGTTTTAATGCAAATTTTCAGCAGAAGTTTTTTACAATCTTCTTTTTTTGTTTTGTTGTTTGTATTTTTTTTTTCAATGACAAGTTTACGAACTTAAGCTATAAGCTCTTCGGCCAAATTCGACTGGGTTTGATCCGAGAATTTTTGGACAACCAGTGGACTAGTTGAAATTGAACCATCCATCTTCACTAGAGACAATTGTGTCTAATATTTTGAACTTCCCATCAAATATCTTTGTCATCCCAATTGCACTCGACAAAATCAGATTAAGGTCTCCAAAACCCAGGTTCAAAAGAGGTTGCCAAATTGCCACTCCTACTAGAATATCTCGAGGTCTCGTCGCAAAAGAAGCCAAGGCTACATTTAAAGCTGAAGCCACTTTGACACGAAAAGCTAACTGTTTGTAGAAAAATCTTAGGTCTTCACCATCAAGGCCATTGACCATTTGTGCTTCTTCCTCCTTTTCACAACCCCTCATTTTTTCTTATCAACAAGGCATTGCCAAAGTGATACGTGTGGGTTAGCATTCAAGGGAACTTGGTGCACTGCATCTATCTACTTCTTCGATCACCATCGAAAGCCCATTTTCGTGGGGTCAATGATGATCCAACACCCCAACATTTGTCATTGCTTTGTGACTTTGTCGATAGTGGAGATGGTTGTTCCATAGATGGTGGAGGAGATTGGGTTGTGGTGGCCGACGAAGGTGAAGGAGATTAGGTTGTGGGGTGAGCGATAGAGAAAAAAAAGTCTGCAATTTGTTTTGGCTTTAGGTTGTAGAAGAAAGAGAGGTAATGTAGTCAATTCAAGCCTAAAAATGAGGACAATTTGATCATTTTATACTGGGACTGCAATACAGTTCTCCTCAGAAGACTGTATATAGCACTGCTCATAAAATAAAGAGATTTATAAACATAGTTGGGACATTTAGTAGGGCAAGTAGAGGAGGCTTGGACGATCTAAGAAAAGGATAGAAGATGAGAGAATGGAGGGGATGACTTGGGATTAGCTAGTGGGGCCCGGGGGTAGGGTGGATGTAACACCCTATACCTAGGTAGCTTGAAGAGTTATTTCTTGTCACTTAAAATTATATCACACAATCCAAATATAAACTCCAAATTCTTAATGACACATAAAAATCATTGTTTTAAATCAAATACTTCAATATAATTAATCTAAGATGTCACAAAGTCTCAAAATAAACTTTAACCTTCCAAAATATACCCAATCAACATAATCAAATTAAACTATTTAATAAAATTCTCCCAAAACCAAAGTACAATCTATGTACTTATTCTATTATGCTCGCATAGCCTTTCCCATTCTTCATATTCTTGATTTTCACTTGAAAACATCCAAGACATCTGAAAATATTGTATAGATAAGGGGTGAGTTATCAACAATTCAGTAAGTTGTGAACATATACTAGTGTATAAGCATGAATTAGTAACCGAGTGTAGAATAAAACATGTTATCAAAAATATCAGAGCGACAGTTCAGAAATATTCATATTCAAAAATACTTTAGCATAAAATAATTGAACATTATTATAGCAGAACGAAGGCATCATATCATAATAGAGATCATGTTTAACCCCCGTAGTAGAGTTTTGCTATCCTTAATGGCTAAACCGAATGGAAACAGAAGTGAATCTTCCCCTTATCATTCTTGGAGCCCCAAGTGTGCACACAAGAAAAACCACATAGAAAAATCACTTTATTTCCAAAATAGGTGCACTTAGAAACAGAAATGTTTGTACCAACACAATAACATACTTAGAAATATCGGATTAGAACTAGAAATAAAATCAAAATATCATGCATGAAGTTTTTCATATGTGACAATTCATATGAGAGTCAGAGTGCTGCACAAATACAGATCACAAAATCATATACAAAACTTCACAAATTTCATATTTACTCTTTTTGCACAGTTGAGAAATAAAATGCCAAAAATCTGCTCATGTCTACACCAGTAATGATAAAAATATCTTTCATTTTTCTTATTCAAAAACAATGAATAATGCATAACAAAATGACCAAGGTTATTTCCAATATTCCATAACAAAAACATGCACGTTTGCATAAAATCAACATTGGTCTATTCTTTTTATGCAAAGTTTAGTATAGGAACACTGCTACCTAGACTCTTTTTTTTACTATTCTGAATTTCCTCATAATTGTGCCAAGAAAATATCAATCGTCTCTTATAAATAAGCATGTAACTTACATCAATTTCCAAACGTACATAAATTACTACTTAAGCAGTTCTTGCAATTCAAACCTGAAATACTAATGACCTATTTTTTTCTTAGTTTAAGACTATCATACACATAAGTTCACATTAACTCTAAAATTTCATCATTCCCCAAATTATTAACATCCACATAGTTTTTCATAAAATTATAAGATTAAACCCTAAAACAAAATCACGTGCTGCTCTGCTGCCTCCTTCCTTTTATTCGATGAAGAAAAAAGGTCTAATGATGGCAACCACTGAAAGTAATGGGCATTAAAGTTTCTATCCTTTAACGTGGTTGTGAACAACTTGAACTTAAAAAGTCTTTAGATCAAACTTCATACAAACAAAATTTTACAATTAAATTAACACTTTTGATATGTTTTTTGTTTATTCGAATCAGGTGTCTGCCGAGAATATCCGAAGATGTATAGGCTTTCTATAAGAGAAAAACTATCTAGTTCGTTGATCTCTAAAGATTGTTTGCACTCAGTGAAATTAGAACCTTAAAATTTAGAGAAAGTATATCTCCAAAACCAAGATCTTTTATCACTTGAACCAAACCTCTAAGAATTAATGGTGGTACAAGAAGTGCAAAGAATATCTTCCTGCACAAGACGTGCAAGTTTTACATTAGGATTTTATTTAGTTATTTTATTTAAGGACACATGTATATTAACTAATTGACTTAAAAGGACTTTGGCTTGCTACAAGATAAAAGCCATTTTCGAAGTTTGAAAAATGGGTCACACTTGAATAGAGCCATTAATTATGGTGTCATTTCTTGCAAGACTAGACCTAAAACTGACAACATCAAGAATCCAACAAACAACAAGAAAAAAGGGTTTTTCCAGCGCTAGAAATCGTCACAAAAACCCCCATAAATCGCTGCAGTTGATCAATTGCGGCGAGTTTACAATCGCTGCCGTTTCGCTGCAATAAAAGTGATATTTTTGATCAACAGCAGCGAAACAAAAAGATCGCTGGAATAGCTCCATTATTTTCGGCGATAAATTTTCGCCACAACAAAACTTAAAAATGCCGGAAAAGGCCATGGCGGTTGGGTTCAAAATCGTTGGGAAACATCTATCGCAACGACTTACATCGTCGCAATTACTACAATAATCGCCGCAATTACATAGCTTTTTTGCAGCGATTTTATAAATCGCCACAATATTTCCTTATTACGGCGAATAATATCGCTGCAGGTAACCCCAAAATCGTTGGTAAAAAGAGGTACATTTTGCAACGATTTTTATTTTCGTCGCAACTAAATCATTTGCAACGAACACTATATCGCCGCTATAGTGATTAAGCCGAAGCGCTGCATAGTTGCAGCGCATATTAATCGCCGCAATGTGCATCCATCGGCGATAATTAATCGCTACAACAGGTTTTATTTTTAACTGCGGCGAGTTAACATTCGCCGCAAAAAATCTTTGGTTCTTTTTTTTTTTTTTTGTTGGCTCTGTCGTTGGCCGTGTGATAACCAGATTAATATCTCCGATTTATCTTATTTCAAGTCATGTATTTAGTGATTGACCTCAAATAAGATAAATTACATGTTAAAAAAAGCTTACACCAGCCACAAATAAATAAGAAACATTTTGAGCTCCTAATCAAATACATTCATTCATCAAAAGTCAGAGTTACATAGAATTTCCATAATGTAATTATGGGC
>QEOT01002903.1:0-16639 GCA_003123785.1 Pterocarya stenoptera
TCCTGCTCACAAGATTAAAAGGACTAGAGTTCTCAATCTATGTATGAATCAAGGAAACAAATAGAGACGGTTTGTTTAAATCAGAGAAAAATAAAAATAAAAGGAGCCTTCTTTACCTCAAGAGAAGCCTGAGAGAGAAGGTGAAGGGTTGGCCATTTGTGCATCCAACGGTTGTAGTATTGAATGACAGTCTGAACCCTCGTCTGTTGAAGCATTACTTCCGAAACCCAAACCCCATAAGCCCTTTCTTCCTGTGGTTGTGATGGTGATGATGAATCTAATTTCTTTGAGCGCCAGGGCAGGTCCCTCTTGTTCAGGTCGTACCACTCCAATAAACATTCCCTAATTTTCTGGGTTTCGTCCCCGCTGAAACTCCACTTAACAATATCTTCTATGTCATCTTCTTCTCGTTTCTCTGTTGGTGAATGCCGTCGTTCTCTGGCCACTCGTCGTGGCCTCTCAACAACGACAGCTTTGTTACTTTGCTTCTGCTGCTTCCTTTTCTTATTATTTTCCTCGTCCACCATGCTTGAAATGCAAAACCCGCTTGCCCTTTTTGATTTTGAAGCAGAAGTAGCGACCGATGCGTGGCGCTCAGTGAGTCCAACAAAGTGCTGGGCCGTCAACTTCCTGTCGTAAAAGACACTGATCTGCATCAGCATGATGCTGATGAGCTTCCCATCGGCGAGTCCAATCTTCTAACTCGGCAAGTAACAACAGTTTCGCAGTAAATTGGTTTTTGAAAATTTGGGTCCCACAGCCACTTGACAGTTGATATGGCCCATGGGTAATTGGATGATTGAAAATTTTTATCTCATCTATTCTCCTCTTCTACTCATCTGCCCCTCAATTCTCATACACCACACGATCGATGATGTGACAGTTTTTTTTAAAACTTATGTTTTAACCACCCCCCAAATCAATCTGATGAACACAATTCGAATTTTTTTCCCCCTCCCTACAAGTTCGCCCCTCCACACACCTTCACTCGTGTTCAACTCACATTTTTTGAAGTCACACTACCTCCGCCACCGCCTGGGCCATCGACAAACGAACGATCGAACAAATACACAGATTTTCTCTCATATTCAAGCTCCACTATAGTTTTACAGTTCTTTGTTGTCTCCATTCTTCATTATTTTCACTCCATAAAGTTGCTTCATATTACTAGATTTTGTTGGTGGGTGGGAATTATTTTCCTTGCTTTCGATTAAGCTATCAGAGGCTTGTTGGTGGGTGGGGGTTGTTTTGTGATAGACTGATGATAGGGGTGGGGGTCATGGTGGTATTATGATGAAGTTGGAGAGAGAGAGAGAGAGAGAGAGAGAGTCATTCATGTGGTGTGTGGGAGCAAAGTACAAACCCTCGGTGTTTTAATTAAGCTTTATTGCAATACTCTAACTCCCATGTAGACTAGATTGATAATTAATCAAATGCAGGCTAAAATATAGAGTTAGGATTTAAAGTGAAAAGACTTCTTATTCCAAAATATGTAGAGGAAAATCATTCATAGATTTAAAAAGCCTCAAACATCCAGCAGACAAGATGGCATCACATTCATGTACAACGTCAATGAGAGAGAATTGAAACAATTCATGGCCACCATTATTGAGCTTACCAAAAGAATAATCTTCACACCATTTACCAGTACAAACTTGCTTTCCCCACATTGTACCTACACAGCCATGTTCTTCAAACTTTAAATATATACATACATGTGCGTGTGTATTTCCCCTTCTCCTTCTGTTCCACAGAGTTGATGACAAAGTGTAGGCATTCTCCATCTCTAATCCCTGCTAAACATTCTCTCTCTCTCTCTCTCTCTCTCTCTCTCAAACACACACAAAAGTAGTTATATATTTCTCAAGGTTCTTCATCATGTTGTTGGCCTTCGTTATAGTTTTGTTTGGGTCACTTAGGTCACACTTAATTTTAAGTTGAGGTGTTATTGCTAGTTGCTCGAATTACTATTCTTTTGCTATTTGAAGTACTTGTTGTTTGCACGTGAAAAAGCTTTTCAGTTTGTACATTCTGCAACTCGTTAACTTTGAGGGAATTGGACATGAGAACTGAATTTATAATGTGTTAAGCAACTATTATCTAAGTTTCTAAGGAACTTGCATTGAAGGTGTCATTGAAATAGGTATAACAATGTTGAAATTTAGACTTGCAGGAGAGGTTGGGGTTAGGGAGGTGTGTTTTTCTAACTCGGGCAGTAGGAGCTCCCTAGTATGGGTTAAGGATTTTTTTGTATACATCTAATGTACTTGGTTACTCCTATATATTGATTTATTTATAATACTTTTACTTATCAAAAAACAAATTAGACTTGCAGGAAAATATTTGATGACAAATCACATTATGGTGAGGTGGCAAATGCTAAAATTGGTGCTACCACACAACCAACACCATCGGGCAATGAGGAGATGTGAGGCTGTTATGCAACAAGAATGTAAAGCAGACTCCTTGTGTGAGGTTTTGTGATTAAATTTGTTGTGGTTGTGAATAATGTAAACTAGACTTGTGGCTGTGAGGCTTTGTAATGAAATTTGTTGTGGTTTTAAAGAATATGATGGACAGATTTGTTGATTACCTATTATACTTAAGTCTTTGTATTCTTAAAGTTGGTTAATCTTGATGTTTATTGAAATATACAAATTTTCTTTCCAGGTAGATTATAAAAAAAATTGTTGATGCTTTAAACTCTTTCCAGTTGGATTATTTTTCTGTTAGATTAGAATAGGTGTTGGATTAATATCCTTTAGGAGGAAATGTCTAGAGATTTGATGGGATGTACCTGAGCATGAACATGTGGGTAATGTGGTGTTGGGGGTCTTTTTTAGAGTGAGTGCATGACAGGATGTCTAATGATTGGTGCTGTTGTACAAACATTTGGCCTTGGAAAATGATTGTATGCCCCCTAATTCTACTTTTCAACTCAATTTTGCAGTTCGTGAATCCCCATTTCTTTCCCTACTCAATTTTCCATTTCCAAGCAACTAATATAAGTTTTCTGACTCAATTTCCATTTGCCAGCAACTAATATCCATTCATCCAAGCAAAACCATTCTCATAAAAATTAAACCAAACACATGTACACGTACAATACCATTCTCCCAAATCAAATAATTTGACATTCATAGCCATACTCATATCTTACAAAGCACACATTTACAAGATATTCATAGAGAATTCGACAATTATAATTATGGTCAAATGATCCATTAACAATTTTTCTATTAATACAATACAAAGCACCAACAAGATCGATCCACCAGAAGAATTTGATAGCTAAAACTGCTACTCAAGGCCAATTGAGTTTGTGATCACATCGAAGAGATGGTCTTGAGTACGCCTTAACAATTTTATTTTTGAATTTGCGATGTATGCCATGAGCACAAGTTTAACTATTGTGACTGAGACCATAATTCCTATCATCCATCTTTCTTTTGTGGGGTCCCTTTCAGGCTAAGTCTACATGCATAAGGTCAATTGTGACTTCAAGCAATTGTAATGAGTTAACTAAAAAATAGAAATGTAAGCAAGAACTTGATTTGTACATGCAGCAGAACTTGCATTATATGTCCATAAATGAAATATTGATTCTTGAAGTCCATAGATTCTTAACAGGGGAAGGCAAAAAAAACATAGAAATAATAACACCAAGCCCATAAATGTTAATTCAACACCAAATTGGTGTTAGAATCATTGAAAAATTAGTATCATTGAAATACCAAGAAACATAAAAAAAAATTGTTGGAGAAGGCTAAAAAATATTGCAGTCATGCTGGAAATAACTTGAAGCTCCCAAAAAACGGTAGAACAATGCTAAAACAATAGGAAAAAGCCCTAAACCAAGAAGCAAAATATTGAATCCATCAGAAATTTCTAAACCAGGAAAAAAACGATTGAACCGGTGTTAAGAGAAATCGCATGCTTAGAAAGCCATTGCCAAGGGCAATATACACACTAGAACATGAGCTTGTAAATGAAGAAATAAAAAAGAAGGCTACATCAAGTCTTGGACAGAGAGAGTTTGAAAGAATGTGTTATTCCAATTGAAGACTTTCGACAAACAGAAGAATAGAAATATTTCGGATAACACAATGAAAGTAAGAAGCTAGTAGTTAGAGCATCGAACACAAAACAAATTAAACTACGTACCACATTGAGAGGGAAAGTGATGAAAGATCAATTGATACAAGAAAGAACGAATGTAAAAAATCGATCGATCAACTTGAATAAAATCCTCAAAAAATCCAAACTTGGTGAAACATATAGATCCATGAGGGAGGGGGGATTCGCACAATAAATGCTATTATAATATAGATCTAGGGTTGGTATTGGTGAACATATCAAACGAAGGCAAAGAAAGCAAAGAAAGCAAATCGAAAGGGAATGGGGATTTGCAAAAGAGGAAAGATGGAGAAGGGGCGATTCGCTCAATTGCTGAAAATTTCACAAGGGAGAGGGGATCGATGGGAGGGAGGAGTTATATCCTGGACTCACGGGGAAGAGGGTCTCGCTTTTGATTCTGTTCATAGGGGATCGGAGATTGATGGGAGGGAGCTGATCTGTTTGCTCAGAGGCGATGGGAGGTGGGGAGAGGCTCAGAGGGGGAGAGTATGGATGCTAGGGCATGATCGATTCACTGGAATGAACTGCTCCAATTGAACCGGACTTCTTTTAGACCGGGTTTGCCACATCAGAGGGTGTGTGGTGTGTGCTCATAAAACCGACCAAAGAATAGAATTTTCCGTTCTCCTCATTTTATTCCATTTTATTTTATTTTCAATATCATTTAAATATAAATACTTTTAAATTAATCATTACAATTATTTCAAATTAATCATTACAACTTTGTCAAACTTTTAAATAAAAGATAATTCAACTTTTTCAAATCACAAAATAAAAATTATATTAAAAATTATATTCTAATAATATTTTAACTTTATAATATTTTTTATTCAATTTTTTCTCTCTTATTTTGCAAAATTCAATAAATATTTCCCTCAAACTATCTCACTACTATTTATAAACTATTTTATTATTATTCACAAAATTTTCTATATCATTTCATTCTCCAAACTTTCGATTTTCTTCAAAACTTTTTGTAGAAGTAATTCTGGTATAAGTTTATTAGACAATACCTTTCATTAATTATTCATCATTTTAATTGAAAATGAGTGACTGGATTATAGATTGTAACTCGTCCGTTTGACTTTTTTCCATACAAATTTAATTAACATTTTAGAAAAAAAATAAGAAATATGTTTCTACGTTTTTTAGGCTGCATTTGGATGTTGAACTGAGTTCAGTTAAGTTGAGTTCTTTATGAATAGTAGTGAATTGAAATGATTGAGTGAGTTTTGTGGGGTCCACTTAAAATGAGTTTATATGTGTTTGGATATTAAAATGAGTTTAGATATATTTATAGGAAGATGTGAATATATGAGACCCACCTGACATGATATCTCACAGCCAACACAATCGGTAAACGAAAAAAAAACATGCAGTCGGTTCCATCCTTTCACATTTGTGTGAAGGCAGCAGATGAAAACATAAAATCGGATGAAAAGAAGAAACCGAGGTATGGAGTGATTTGATATTTGTCAGCGTGGGGCCCAAAGTTGAGTTGAAAATTGAACTATATTCAATCAAGAGTGAAACTTGTGTTTGGCTGTCGAAGTCAGTCTAAAACTGAACTGATCTGAGATGAATTCATCTTCCAAACGAAGTTAGTCTTTACATCTTGAGCTTTAAAAAAAAATACAAAATCTCAAATCAATCTTAAAAAGGTACAAAAACATGAGAAAATCTTAAAACTGGATGAGGTGACAAACTGAGTTTTACACCACCCAATAGAAGGGGACGGATCAGCAATCTCATGTACTTACTGTAGATCCAGTTAGGGGTGGGCGAAAACTCGGACATTCCAATTTTGTCCGAATTCCGACAACACTTCGACTCCGACTCCCCTACTCGGAGTTTTCAAAAATTGAAGTTAGAGTTACTCTGACTACCCTGCTCGGAGTCAGAGTCAGAGTCCGGAACCCATGTTGGTTTTGAACTCTGACCTAATTTTTTTGAAAAATCATATAATCAAAACAACGTCGTTCCACTACAAGAGGAACAACGTTGTTTCGTTCATAAGGGGGTCCAAAATGCAGGACCCCTTCTTCCCCCCTCATTTTCTCACAGCACCTACAACTTCCTTTATCTTCTTCCTCTCCACACTGTGTTTCACCTCCCACGCCGTCTGCCATCATCTGAGGCCACCGTGAGCCAGCTTGGTGAGTTTATCAATTGATTGTATTTGTAAGCCACTCACTCAGTCTTTTTGTAGAATTTTAAAGTTTCAAAATCATTTAATTGTCATATTGTGGTTTGAGATTTATGAAATGTGTATGATTGGTTGTTCATCTCAATGATTTCTTGTTTGCATTTCAAGAATTTCGGTTCTAAGGCTATTAAATTTAAGAACTGGGGGATTTAGGTTTTGGATCGGATTTTTTGTTCCAGACAACATTTGCTCATGCATGTTCGATTGTGGTTCGAGCGAACTTCACACAGATTATTCCTCGAGCATTTGCTCGAGTGTGGCTTGAGTAGACATTTAGTTTTTGAGTTTTATTTATTTTTAAAACCACAAACATGACTAGATACATATGTTTTTCCTTTCCAATGTGTAGATAATTTTTATAACATGTTAAATGACAGTTGTTTGTTAATTGTTTCAGATAATTTTATACCAAGGATGAGCAAATTATGGATGCTACACCATTTCACAGTCACCATGAACTTCCACAAAAGGATGATGCACAACCATTTGCCGATAGGTACCTTAGGTCATAAATCCCCATCTAGAGAAACTATCTCCTGTGCAAGTATTCGAGTCTCAATAAATCTAAAATATGTTAATATGCTTAATGAGCAGGAGGAGTTGAGGAATGTTGAGGCCGATCGACCACTACGACCTAGTAAAAAAAAGTTTTGGACATAGGAACATTTCACCAAAATTCTAGGTGATCGTGAGAACCCGCAAGCTTGATGCCACTACTGTGGACAACTATGTGGTTGTCATTCGAAGAAGTAAGGCACGTCAGTATTAATAGCACATCTTATGGGCTACCAACGGTATAAGATACACAAAGAGTTGTGGCAACTAATCAAACGAAGCTGAGTTACAAAACTTCTACAGCCACTGATGGCACGCAAATTCAGACGATGTCAATCCCTCAATACAGTGAGAACATGTTGAGGGATATGCTTGTAGAGATGATCATCACTGATGAGATACATTTTACCAAGGTTAACAAAGCAGACTTCCGCAAATTTGTGCACATGATTAAGTAATGATTTCCCATGCCTTCACGGTATATGGTGATGCACGGTTGTTTGAAGAGGTATGCTAAGAAGAAGGCAGAGATGAAGGAAATGTTTGTTGCTACTGGCCAGATAGTGTCATTTATGAATGATACATGGACCTCCATACAAAATGTAGACTACATGTGTATCACACCCCACTTTATTGACAGTGAGTAGACATTGCAGACGTGGATTATTGGGTTCAAAGAAATTATTGATCACAAGGGTTCATTTATTGACAAAGAGATGGATGATTGTATAAAGGATTAAGGGATCAGAAAAGTGCTTTATATCACGGTTGACAATGCTAGTATAATGACACTACCATTGATTGGTTTAGGCGGAATATGATAGTAAAGAATGATATCATTCGTGAACACCAGTTCATCCATGTTGATGTTGTGCTCATATCATCAATCTCATAGTTTTTGATGGGTTAAAGGAGGTTGATGATTTCATTACTAAAGTCCAAAACCTTGTGAGATATGTGAGGCCTTTTTCCCAATGGCTCCGCCAGTTTAAGGCAATAGCCGAACAACTTGAAATCCCATCTTTCAGTATGCAATTGGATGTTCCAACTCNTCACAAAAGGATGATGCACAACCATTTGCCGATAGGTACCTTAGGTCATAAATCCCCATCTAGAGAAACTATCTCCTGTGCAAGTATTCGAGCCTCAATAAATCTAAAATATGTTAATATGCTTAATGAGCAGGAGGAGTTGAGGAATGTTGAGGCCGATCGACCACTACGACCTAGTAAAAAAAAGTTTTGGACATAGGAACATTTCACCAAAATTCTAGGTGATCGTGAGAACCCGCAAGCTTGATGCCACTACTGTGGACAACTATGTGGTTGTCATTCGAAGAAGTAAGGCACGTCAGTATTAATAGCACATCTTATGGGCTACCAACGGTATAAGATACACAAAGAGTTGTGGCAACTAATCAAACGAAGCTGAGTTACGAAACTTCTACAGCCACTGATGGCACGCAAATTCAGACAATGTCAATCCCTCAATACAGTGAGAACATGTTGAGGGATATGCTTGTAGAGATGATCATCACTGATGAGATACATTTTACCAAGGTTAACAAAGCAGACTTCCGCAAATTTGTGCACATGATTAAGTAATGATTTCCCATGCCTTCACGGTATATGGTGATGCACGGTTGTTTGAAGAGGTATGCTAAGAAGAAGGCAGAGATGAAGGAAATGTTTGTTGCTACTGGCCAGATAGTGTCATTTATGAATGATACATGGACCTCCATACAAAATGTAGACTACATGTGTATCACACCCCACTTTATTGACAGTGAGTAGACATTGCAGACGTGGATTATTGGGTTCAAAGAAATTATTGATCACAAGGGTTCATTTATTGACAAAGAGATGGATGATTGTATAAAGGATTGAGGGATCAGAAAAGTGCTTTATATCACGGTTGACAATGCTAGTATAATGACACTACCATTGATTGGTTTAGGCGGAATATGATAGTAAAGAATGATATCATTCGTGAACACCAGTTCATCCATGTTGATGTTGTGCTCATATCATCAATCTCATAGTTTTTGATGGGTTAAAGGAGGTTGATGATTTCATTACTAAAGTCCAAAACCTTGTGAGATATGTGAGGCCTTTTTCCCAATGGCTCCGCCAGTTTAAGGCAATAGCCGAACAACTTGAAATCCCATCTTTCAGTATGCAATTGGATGTTCCAACTCAATAGATTTCTACATACATGATATTGGATGTAGCGGAGAAGTACTAGAATGGGTTCGAGCAGATGAAAGTCAAGGATGAAGGCATGAGGTATGTTTTGCTGGAGTCAATTGGGGGGATAAGGGGGCTCGGTGCACTGGACACAGTTGATTGGTCTAATGTCAGGTATTTTATTTAATTTTTGAAGTTATTTTATGACATAATTATACAGGTATATTGGACAAAATATCTTACTGCGAACATGTACTTCGAGGAGATCTTGAGGCTTTATGACTACTTGTAACAAAGTTGTACTCACAGTATTGGTTTGTTGAATGGTATGGCTATGAGGAAGAAATAAAAATATAATAAATATTGAGGGGGATGTTGAGAAAATAAATAGATTATTATTTTTGGCTACGATCATTGACGCCCTATATAAGTTGGGGATTGTAGAGTTTTGGATTAGAGACGTCCACAGTGATAAGAACGCTGATCAATTTATTAGAGAGCTTAAATGTAATGTTGATGATTTATATAGGCATTACAATAGTAGTGGTCAGAGTCTTCAACTGAAGGTGGAAGCTCCTTACACCCAACTGGCTCGACATCTTCCTTAGATGACACATGCATAGAGTTCAAATCTTTTGATGCTATGGTATCATCAAATCCGTACATCGAGGAATATTATATAATATAAGTCTGAGGTTAAGCTTTACTTTATGGAAGATGTCAAGGTATCTAGTGCAACATTCTAGATATCTAGGGATCCTCTAATTGATTTAACGGTGAAAATTACAGATAATAAACTAACTAAAAAAATAGGAAGATTAAATAGAAATAAAATGGGACTAATTTAAAACCCAACTTAAATTCTAAAAATATAATATTTCATCATAAAATAAAATTATGAATATTCAATAATACTCTTAAAGAACTAAAATCATTTAAATAAAATGATTTGCTAAAATTATATCATTTTCAAGGCTTCACAATATAAGAGGGCTGCTAGAGCTACACAAGAATTCCACAAAGAATCCGACAAGTTGAGATGGCACAATGCCATGTCATCTAAGTTATTATTTTTTATTTTCATTTTTCATTTTTTATTTTTACCCTAGAATTCCACCCCGCTTCAACTCCCCCTCCCTCTCCCTGTCCCAACCCCTCAAACCTGAGCCCACCCAACTTCGCCGCTAGTTCCTGTCGACACCATCACTGCCAACCCACTTTCGCAGTGCCTGTTATTTTATTGATGCATACCTATCTCTTATTCTCTTTCATTTCTTCATTGCCTCTCTCTCTCTCTCTCTGTGCTAACCCCACCACTCCTAATTCTCAGACCCATCTGATATATTTGCCTCTAAGCTCATCACCAGGTCCTAAAAAGTTTGTCTTTTTCTTTCCCAATTTTTTTTATTTGTTTTGTTTTTTATTAAAAAGAAAGTGATTCTTGGAGTGTGGGTGAATTTGCTTTAGATGATGTTTATACTTATGCTTTTAAATGATGTTTATGAAATGAAATGGACTGATGACTGAAAGGAATAAAAAGGAAATGACTAAAATGAATGAATGTCTTAATGTATGAAAATACGTAACGACCATGACTGAATGAATGAATGACGGTACCAAAGGACTGGGCAAATTGTAATACCGAGTAAGTAGTACTGGTAGTGCACCTAGTGCTACCCCTGACTGAAAGGGATTCCCAACCTGTGGCCACGGGCGGAATCCGAGTTCAAAAGACCGCTAACCCCAACACACAGGATGTAACAGTATGTACCGGCTAGAGGAAAAATAAAAAGAGTAAATTGAATGTATAATATTTTAGTTTCTTTATGAATGAATGTACAAGGCGTGGGAAACGTTTTAAGAAATGAAAATAATTTTTAAGAAAAACCTCACTTCGTAATGTTTTTAAATGAAATGAATGTTTCACATAAAGTATTGAGATGAATGATGAATGCATGAATGAAAGCCTATGTTAGTATACTTTTATAGTATGAAGTAATACTTACTAAGTATTCGGCTCACTTTAATTTTTACGTATGTCCCTCCTTCTATCAAGGACAAAACAAGGAAGAAGTATCAGGACAGATATGGCCCAAGGGAAAGATGACAAAAGCCTAGGTAGGTTTTTACATAATGTATGAAAGTCATATTTCTGTAAAAGGCCTTTTAATTTAATTTAATGATTTTTACTGCAAAACTCTCCCTTATATTTATAGAGTAGATTTTAGTTTTATTAGAATCTTTCATATACTGGGAAGGAAAGAGAAAAGGCTTTAAAAGGATCAGCAATCCCCATCTCATTTTTTAAAGTCCACTACAAAGACGGGCATTACAACAACTTCCCAAGACAAAAATCCTCAAGCCTCATGATCCGTTGCCATTACATCTAAGAGTATCGTCTTTATCAAAGTAAGTCAAGTTGTGGATGCTCCAAAAGAAGTTGCTTCAAATTCAAATCATCTTGAAAAGCCACATGAAAGATCAACCTCAAAGAAGCTAAACAAAGGTAAGTTTGTACCTATTTGTCATCATTATGGTATTTTTGGCCATATTGCTTTAATTTGAGTAAAGTGTAGAAAAAATGGAGGTGTAAGAAAATCAAAGAAGAAGACAAAGACTCTTAAAAATCAAGTTTAAGAGTTGAGTCATCAAATAATCTCCATAAGCCTAAAACTATGTGAACTATTTGAATTTTATCTTCACAACAAAGAAAGAAGCATGCAAAGTGGTGATGAGGAAAAGAATTGCTCAAAACTTAAAGCAAAATGGTTGGTAAAAGAAGATGCCATATGCCTAGTTGTTCACACAGCCCTTAAGTCAATGGACAATTGCCTTTGGCCTGGATAGTGCATGCTCGAGACATATGTCCAATGATAAGACTTTGTTCAAGAAGATCGAGTTGAGTAGTGGAGGCACCGTGACCTTTGGAGATGGTAGCAAGTCCATTGTTGAAGGGAAAGTGAGTGTTGAAATACTTGAATTACCTATTCTTCATAATTGTTTGTTTGTTGATGATCTTAAGGCTAACTTGCTAAGTATTAATCAATTTTGTACAGTTTTCAAAGGATGAGTGCAGCGTTTACAACAAAGTTGGAAAATGGATCTTCAAGGGCACTAGAACATCTGATGATTGTTATGGAGTCTCCTCAACATCACAATTGTGTTGCCATAGAGTTCTATTGAATGAAGCCGAGTTGTGGCACCAACGACTCGGTCATATCAATTTTAGAGACTTATAAAAAATCTAAAAAAGGGAAATTGTTGCAAGTTTGCCTAAGTCTCTTAAAGTCAAAAAGATGGTTTGTGGGTCATGTCAAGAAGGAAAACAAACAAGACCACAATACAAGAAAGTTTCAAATATTCTTACCTCTCAGCTATTTGAGCTACTTCACATGGATTTGATGGGTCCAACACAAACCGAAAGCTTGGGTGGAAAGAAGTATATTATGGTCGTTGTGAATGATTTTTCCAGATTTACTCTAACCATCCTCTTAAGAGAAAAATTTGAAGCATTCGATCTTGCCAATAAGCTATTCAAGAAACTACAAATAAAGAAGGATCTTTCTATCTCTAGAATTTGTAGTAATCATGGTAAGGAATTTGAGAATACTAATTTTTTCTCTTTTTGTGATGAATAGGGCATTCACCAAGAATTTTATACTCTTATCACATATCAACAATATGGAGTGGTGGAAAGAAAAAATAGGGTTATTCAAAAGAATGCACAAACCATGTTGAGAAGCAAGAAAATGAATTTGTATTTTTGGAGAGAAGTTGTAAATATGACAAGTCACATAATAAATAGAGTTGTTATAAGACCCAGCACCAAACATACTTCTTATGGCTTATGGAAAAATAAAAAGCTCACGGTCAAGTATTTTAGAGTCTTCGGCAGCAAATGTTTCATCTTGCGAGATTGTGAAAACTCACATAAATTTGATAGCAAGAGTGATGAATGGGTGTTCTTTGGATATTCATCTAATAGCAAGGCTTATAGAGTCTACAACCTACGGACAAAAACAATCATGAAATCTGTCAATGTGGTTATAAACGATGAGTCAACCGAGATTATTAAAAAGGAACTTGAAAACTTAGAAGAGATAGGTTGCTGAAAAGTGTGCACAAGAGCAAAGTGATGAATACCACATGAAACAAACTCCTCAAAATTATCCTCCTCCACAGGACAAAGAACGCTCATCAATAGTTACTCACAATCATCCAAGAGAGAACATTCTTGGTGAACTGGATAAATGTATGATATTTTGAAAAAGAGTGCTAAATCAAGTTTTTTTGTGTGTTATTTGTCGCAGGTTAAACCCAAGAAAGTAGAGGAAGCCTTGGATGATGAAAGTTGAGTCAATGCCATGCATGAAGAACTTCATCAGTTCACAAGAAATGATGTTTGAGAGTTGTTACCTACACCAGAAAATTACAACATCATTGAAACCAAGTGAATCTTCAAGAAAAAGTCAGATGAACATGGAACCATTGTGAGAAACAAGGCTAGGCTGGTTGCACAAGGCTACACACAAGTGGAAAGAATTGACTTTGATGAAATCTTTGCCCCGATTGCTTGTTTAGTATCAGTTTGCATACTTCTTTACATTGCTTGTCATCTAAATTTCAAGTTCTATCAAATGGATGTCAAGAGTGCATTTTTAAATGACTTTCTACAAGAAAATGTATATGTTGAATAACCTAAAGGTTTCATTAATCATCTCTGTCATGACCATGTTTATAGGTTGAAGAAAGTTCTCTATAGGTTGAAACAGGCACCTCGTGCTTGGTATGAAAGAGTGAGAACTTATTTACTTGAACATGACTTCACTAGAGGACAAGTTGATAGGACTCTCTTCATTAGAAAATCTGGCTATTCGAATGCCGATTGAGTTAGAAATGCTGATGATAGAACTAGTACTTCCAGGAGATTTTTTATGTAGGTGGAGATCTTGTAGCTCAGATGAGCAAAAAATAAAATTCAATTTCCTTGTCTACAATTGAAGCCTAGTATATAGCAGCTAGAAGTTTATGCACTCAACTACTTTGGATGAAAAAGATGCTTCAAGATTATGGGTTCTCTCAAGATACTATGACTATTTATTGTGATAACTCAAGTGCAATTTGTATCTCCAAGAATCATGTTCAACACTCTAGAACCAAGCATACAAACATTAGACACCATTTCATTAGAGACTTGGTCGAGTCTAAGATACTATCCTTAGATTATATCCCTACTAAGCATCAATTGGTTGACTTGTTTACTAAATCATTAGATGGTTTAAGGTTTGAGTTTTTAAGAAAAGCCATAGGTGTTTGTGACATTAAGTGATAATCACTTGTACTTTCTTTTATTTTCTACACATCATAGTCTAGGACATGCATTTCGCATTGTTTTGCTTCATTTTTACTTTATTTTACATATTTTTTATTTGTTTCTCAGTTTTATTTTTGTTTAGTTGAGCAAAGTTCATGCTTGGTGTGCCAAGTCTTGAGTACTCGGGTCTTCACAGTTCCTATACCTGGGGCTAGAACATCTCTATATTTTTGTGTAGTCTACAATGTGAGTGTAGACCCCATGGCTCATTTTGCCAAAGTCAAAGTCTAGTGCACTGTGAAGAACTTATTTTTCACATTTTGTTTCATTATGTATGTTACATAAAGTTGCATAGATGTTGTGCAAAAGGAGATTCTATACCTTATATTGACTAATACTAGTTGAACCTAGTGCTAAAAATCAAGAAGTCTCTTCTTACCGGACATAAAGGTTTGATCCAAATAGAAAAAGTCGGTGTTTCATCATTGTGGAAAAAGGCAAGCACCCTACAAGGATTTCTCCCTTAAGTCCTTATAGAAAACAATCATTACTCTATTCATTGTAGAAAAAAAATGAGCAATAAAATGAACATGTTAAGGGTTGAGCAACCTTATGTTTGGAGGAGATACTCTTTCAAAGTATCTAGGCCCTAGCCATAAAGTTTGACTTTTAAGGTGAGAGATAAATCATTTGGGAGTATTTATACAAACTAAAATTTAAAAAAAGAAAAGAAAAGAAGTATAAAAAAATATATAAAAAAATATAAATATGAAATATTTTTTTATGGGAGTAACTAGCCTCACTCACACACCCACATGGACTATATGGGGAGTTCACATTCATTTTGCTTTGTTGCAAAAGAGAGAGTGTAATTTTTATGTTGGTTGTGTGATTGATATTGATGCTTGCACATGTGGTGCACTTAGGCAAGTGCTTTGACTTAATTGAATTTTTTTTTTTTTTTTTTTGGCTCAATCTTAATTTTTTATTATTTTTGAGATTTTTTTGGTTTTGTTTTTGGTTTATTACTCTTTTGGTATTTTTACCATGGGTAATTTTCTGCATTTTTTGTTCAAGTATATATGTCTGGGAGTCATATTACTAAGGTTATTTTTAAGTCCCTATGGGACTCAGAGCCGTAGGCTCATGTGCGTATCACATTCACTTAATAAGTCTAAGATTAGTTTCCCAACAACATTGCTCCCTGTAGTCACTCATCCACTCTCCCATGTCTCTCACTTTGTGTGCCCTAGCCGAATATAAGTTCCTACCTTTACTGGTATTTTAGATCACTTCGTCACTTAGAAATTGCACAGACATCATCCTCTACGCAATTCTTAGTTATGGTAAGTTCCCTTTTCTCCTCTTCCCTCTTTTTCTAGGGTTTGGTTCTCATCCATTTGGATTTGGTTTCGGGTTTACATGGGCATATGGTGTTTCGGTCTGAGTCTATTGGTTTGGAGTTGTGAGTTGTCTTACATGATGATTGGGTTCTGAGTTTCTTTTAAAATTTATGTATTAAGGATGGATTTTGGTGGGTTATGGCATTATCCCTTTCGAATTTGATGGGTTGCCCACCAGGTGTTTGATCTTTTGTCTTAACTAAAAGCTTGAGGCATTTTGTCAAGTCTTTCACATGCATTCATGTAGATACCTCATCCTAATCATACTTCATTATAGAGTTCAGATCATTGGGTATTTTGGCCACGTCTAATCAAGGAGTATCATATTACCTTTTACACGGCACACATAGGTTTGCACAACTATTCTCAAGTATTTTAAGATATTTCCTTGATCCCAAAACATCACTCAAACACAAATATTTTTTAATTTCAAATTTTCAAAATTTTCATCTAATCAAGGATAATGCCAACAGGAGGAAGTTCACAAATGTTTCATGTGACGCCCCCAATCCCCGCTTGGGATGGAACAGAGACTTAGAGCCTCGGGACATGCAACACAAGGTTACGTACCCCCGTTCATGACAGTTAAAATGCAATGCAACCTAGTATGCAACTAACAGTATGCAATAATCGCAGCGGAAATAAAAGGTTAAAATGTAAGATATGCCAGAATAACTAAAAAATCCCAACTTCATTAGAAAATTATCGTCTTCAAAATACCAATGTAGCATAGACTTGTATACAAAGTCATATTATTCTCTTCATGAGTTCTAAAGCATGAAGGGCTTGGGCTATAAACATCAGCATTAAATTGAGCTTCTTCACAAAATCTAGCTCC